>JAHBCN010005844.1:52523-91815 GCA_019359885.1 Listronotus oregonensis | reverse complement strand
AAATCAATGACAGGATGTCTTAAGGTCTTTAAAAAAGCTCATTACATATTTCTTAAGACTAAAATTAACACAGTAAGGCAAAATTATCTTAGTATAAAGTTGCTTAGTATGGGAACTAGACTGCGCTGAAAACCTTTTAAAGACTGTCACTTCAGCGCCGTCTAGTGCTCAAACTAAGCAACTGTGTATTAAGATAAGTTTGCTTCACTGGACTAATTTTGGTCTAAGGAATATGTAACGAGCTTTTTAAAGACCTTTTAGAGATATCCTGTCACTTGATTTTTTGGTAAAAACTACTGCAAATTTTTAAAACGCAAAATTCTCGAAAATCGTAAGAGGAATCGAGTTTTATTATAAGTACCTTTTTTGTAGCAAATAAGTAGATTAATCTAAATTTTGTACCCAAACCCCAATTGTTCCTTTGGCGTAGAAATCTGAAACAAGCATTTAATAAAAAAAAACCCAGGTTCTACGCCCATGGACTAATATTAATCATAATTGTGTCATGGGTTTTTTAGCCCCATAAAGCCAGGCCAACGTATCAAATTTTTGCAAAATAGTATGAGCAGTTTTTAAATGAATCCAGAAAATCGATTTTAAAATTGTCACTTCCGTGGCGCCTAGTGCCCAAACTAAGCATCTTTGTACAAAGGTATCTTTACTTAAATCGGCTAAAAAGAAAGTAAAGACCTTTTACAGACACCCTGTATACAGGTGTGGAAAATCCAAAACCGAACATAGGGATAAAGTGTAATGTATCAAACAGAAACGGACAACCCCTTTAACTGTGTGAAAGAAGTGAGACAAAGCTTCGGAATGTGTCGATACTTGTATCAAGCGCTGTTTCGAACAGCGACGGCGATTCGAGGCATACGGCAACCTTCGTCGAGCGTACGCTGTTTAAGCTATTTTGGTGCGTATGTCCTAGTTTAAAATCGAGCTCACTTTGTTTTACTGCTTAATGTGTAATTAAGAATGTTCGTGTTTTATAACACATTTCACAAAGCTTAATATCAACACTTACTATTTGTAAATAAACACGGAACTACTGTTGTATCTGTAAAGCATTTTTTGTCCATTTTTCTCTACCGAATCAAACGTAAAGACGTAAATTGGAACTTACCTATTGAACTAAGTAACTGTCCGTGCATTGTCGTAAGGCAGCCTTTACAATTGAGCGTTTTCTTTTTGACACATATCCAGAGACTTCTGCTCTCTTTCTGATCACAGAACGTGTACATGTGACCGTTGTGAATCAGGACTAGTTGGCCTTTGCCACTTTTTACTATCTGTAGACCAGGACCTAAAAATATTCAACAATACTCTTATTTAGTAACAGTAAATTTATTTACATTGTTTCAGTCTCAAGTACAATAAACAGTAATTAGTGATTTTTACCTAAAGGGTCATCGAACAAGGACTTAGCAGAGGCATATTTGTGGCTCCTCATATTAAAAAAAATGTGTACGTTTTCCCGTAGAGTCCCGGCAAATACTTATGGGGGGGGGTAAAGTTTGTTCGGTCAAAAAGCATATTTTCAAGATTTTTTCATAACATATTGTTATTCATTTCAAGAATATTAAAAAAAAAATTGGTACAAAAATATAAAGAAATAACGGATTTATTTGCGGAGACCGCGATTTCACACAGGAAAAACAAATTGTTTTAATTAGTTAATTAGTTTCTCTCCTAATTGACGCCAAGTTTTTTTTGTTTTATCAATTTTTAAATTTTTTGCATTATTTTGAAGTTAAAATGTCAATTATTGGACAATAAAATCGACCTATTTGTCATTGTAAGATTGATACTAATTGGAAATTAAAAAAAGCTCGACGCCACTTGATAGTTATTTGTATGTGTACAAATTTTTAAAACGATAGGTTTATAAGTTTTTTTGGAATGGTGGTGTGGTCACCGACTTTAAAAATGACATGTTTGAAAAATCGATTCAAAGTTTTGTAAAAAAAAAGTAAAATTAAAGAAATACCGTTGGCTTTTGCCACCATAAATAAATCATAGCATTAAGCCCCATTGTGTAAGGTCCGACCTTATCAGGGAGCCATAAAGGGGACAGGTTCGGCTTGAGAATAAGATTAAATAGAATTTTAAATGAAACTTATTAATTGAATAAAGAATAATATTTTATTGGCAAAGGGTTAATAAGTACCGAAAAACCAGTTTAATAAAATTTAAGCTAGACACATAAATAAAACTAATATTAGAATAGGAGCATAATATAAAATAGAAAAATTTGCTAATTTATTCTAACTTTCTCTAAATTAAGTTCGGTTTCACTATCACTATCATTGTCTAAACTTATTATTAATGGCTGAACATTAGTATTCATAGACACGTAAGAATTTTCCACCTTTATAACATGCTGTATGGAGTTTTTCCAACTATCAGCAGTAATATCATTTACTACACTTTTTATTAATTCCTCTACAGATGTATTTAATGTTGGGGAAGTATTATTTCTTCGAACATTCGATTTTAATTGATGCCATATATGTTCCATCGGGTTAAAAACACAATAGTACGGAGGTAGACGCAACACTGTGTGTCCATTTTCCATTGCGAGTTTATCACACACATATTCTTTATTTATTTTAAAAGCTTTTAATACTTCTAAGAGGTCTCGCTTTGTGTAAGTCTCTTCAAAATATATATTATTATCTAACATAAAAATTTTATTTCTGCTTTAGTACTATTGGAACTAGGCAACTTGACTACTTGACGACTGTGATAACTAGCATTATCCATAATAATAACACTATTTTTAGGAATATTTTTAAGAAGCCGGTACTCAAACAGTTGTGCGTCAGTGTCTTTGTGGTAATCCAGAGAAGAATCTGCTATATTTTTAGCTGACAGCAGCAGACAGTTCGGAACGAAGCCATTTTCTGAGCCTGCATGTATTATTGTTATCCTTTTGCCTTTATTTGAGGGTGCTTTGGTGTTACAATTTCTTGAGGAGTCACTCCAACCTTTTTGTGCAGTATCATGAGTGTCGAACCATGTTTCGTCAAGGTAAATTATTTGTCGATTTTCATCCTTATATTGTCTTATAGCAATTAAAAATCGATAACGCCATTCCCGTAAACGTTGAGATTCCATTATTGCTTGACGTTTATTAATTGTTTTATACTTAAAACCCATTTTAAGTAAAATGTTCCTTAAGCTAGATACGCTACAAGAAATATTTGTTTCGTCTTTAATGAGTCTTTTTCTTAGGGAAACCAAAGTAGGTATTGTTTGTCCTTCATACATTTCATAAATTTTGCTTCCTAATAGATCCAAATCACTTTCATCCACACATTTCAAGGAGCCGGAGTCACTTCGCTTTTTCCTGAAAGTTATGGGTGTTCGTAATATATCCCTAACTGTAGACAAAGGTGTTTTTGTCAAAGCACACGTCTCGGCTACAGCATCGCCAGAACTAAAATCTCTTGATAGCAAAGACGATTATTTCTTTAGCATCGGAACTTAAATGCTTTTTTGTAAAGGTGTCACTACAAGATGGCCCACTATCAGAATCAGCCCATGGCTGCCACATTTTTGCGCTATATATGTCACGAAAAAAATCACTTGCTTATAGCACAAATAGTAACGTAAGTTAACTCGTAAACAGCTTAATAAGAACTGAAATTATGACACTCAATTTCCTACTTATATTAGACCCTAGGAAATAACCTGCTCACCCTTTAATCACCACAAATATAGGTAAATAAATCAAATAAAACTTAGTATAGGTAATAAATCACTCAGGATTTTAATGTCTAGGGATTAAAAAACAAGTTATTAAAGATAACAGACTTAAAACCATAAAACTTTAGTTAGGACTATTATATTATATTTAGATAATTGGGGAGTGCAGGTAAATTAAATTTCAAATTCCGGCTCTGACCGCCAATATTACAGTTTTCGGGTCTGTTTATGACCCAGAAGGTAATTTAGATTTTATTGCCGTCAAAATTCAACGAAATATCTCTGCATACACTTTACGCTCACGCAACTGAGTTGGGGTTACGGTCATTAAAATTATCATAAATTCGTCAATTTTGCTCCGATTGACCTTCAAATTTAATACAATTGTCTTGAAATATTTTACATTTAAAATATTAAATAAAAAAAAGTGTCAAACCCTACCCCCACCTTAAGAAAACATTTTAAATTGAAACAAAAAAATACAACATAAAATTAAACAATTTTTTTCTGTGCGAATAGTACTCGCGTTTACTTAAAACGACGAACAGACTTTTCAGAAAAAACAAATCCTCACTTGATAAACAACTTTTAAAGCCATGGTCTGGAGCATAGGACAGAGGTCCTCAAAATTATTTTTATTCGTTTGCAGTTGTTCGAAATTCGTGTAGTTTGATATGCTTCTACATTATCTCAGCCCCTACGTTTCTCTTTACCTCAATTTCTTATCTATTGAAAAAGATAGGAAAAAAGATATGCAATCTAGTTTATCGAGAAAACTACAAAATAAACCACAGAATAATAAAAGCAAAAAAACTTTATTTAAAAAATCGCATATTTACAATGACGTAAATAAAAAAAGACCTATTTGTTTTTCACATTTATAAGATAAACATATTTTCTACAGTCTATCAGACAGGGACTTAACTATTTGGATATAAAAATACTAATTTAATATCGCACAGTCATGTAAAAAATAAATCACAAATTTTTGCTTAAAATTATAAAGCCCATAAAATTAATAACCAAATTATCAATGGTAATTTAAGGGGACGATCGTGGAATCACTTACATCATCGGGTACAAGAAAAAAGCACAAATTACTTATACTCCCACAACTTATAGTCGGAGAGCCCATCTCACGTTTTATGAAATGTTTGATTTAAGTAGAAATTTCACATAGTTGTTTCGATAGGATAGATGAGTAAGTAATCGATTAATTGCTTGATCTACCTGGGTACACCAGCTATTGCACATACAGGAAGACCGCGCAACTTTTATTTTCACGATTGCTAATTGTTAAACCCCGGAAAAAGTAACTGGCTTTTTGCCTATATTTTATAAACAAGGATGGATGAAAACTTTCCGGCCTAACCTATAGAGGGACCGAGTGGTCGTCATATGACCGCATATTTAAATAGCCTTATGCTTTGCTAGTTTATTTTTAAAGTTTGGCGAAAGCGCGTCCAGTGGTTTATATTTTATGGCTTGTTTAAAGTTAAAATTTTACATTTTGTCAATCATAAAAAAAATAAAACACGTGTAGCTACCTAATATTTTCATTTAAAGGTTTGTTTACCTTTTACAGAAATTATTGCAGAGTTAGATACTACTTTTGGTAAGTCAACACCTTCATTTTCCACCATTAAAACTTAGGTTGCAGTCGGCAGACCAAAAACGGTAACTTCTGAAGAAATTTGTGCAGAAAGTTTATAAAATCGTTTTGAACGATCGTCGGCTGCAGTTGGATGAGACAGTTCTTACATTTCAATGTAGTACTAATGTAATTTCAAATAAAAAAATATAAATAAATAAATAATAGATGATGCTCTGGGCATATCGAAAAAGCAAAACTATTCGCTGATGGGTGCCGCGATTGTTTATTCCCAAGCAAAAACTCAATCGCATGATCATCTCAGAGGAGTGTCTGACACCGATTAGGCGTTCCCCAATTGAATTTCTTTGCCGATTTGTTACTGTCGATGAAACTTGGATCCTACATACGCCGGAGACGGAACAATCTAGACAGTGGACAGCAAGGATCGAACCTAGTCTGAAGAAGGCAAAGGCAATTCCATCGGCAGGACAGGTTATGACAACATTTTTTTGGGATGCAAAAGGTATTATTTTTATAGACTATCTTGATAAAGATTTGAGAAAAACTATAAATTTGTTGAACCAAAATATTCACGAGAAACGTACCAATTTAGCAAAAAAGAAAAATTCTGTTGCACCTTACTATAAATCGCTAACATGGCAAAAATTCATCAGTTAGGTTTCGAGCTGGCTTCGCATACACCTTATTCACCAGATTTGGCTCCACTGGATTTCCATTTGTTTCCGAACTTGAATACATTTCTGGCGGGTAAAAAAATTGCCTCTGATTTGGACGTGACGGCTGCCACAAACGCCTATTTTGAAAAATTTGACACATCAGCCTATAAATTTATAAGAATAAAAAAAGTTTTTAACGCATATTTTGCTTTTTTCTTACTTAGGCTAGAAACTTTTCATCCCATCCTCGTATGTAAATCGCTTGTCGATTCAGTCAGTTTCAAGCCTATCTCGACTTTACTACGTATTCTTTTCTCGACTTAAATATATTTTTTTTCAAATAAATTAATTCATTTAGATAAAAAATCACCAACTCTGCATAAATACTATATTTTGGTGTTTGAAATAATCTTTTTGATCAAAAAATAATTTATTTTTATATTATCATTTTAGACCTTTCGAAAGGGGTTCAAATGTAGACTATAATCGTGAATATAGTTGTAAATGTCCTTCTACACTGCAAATTATAAAAAAAAACGTTTTATAATAACTGAGATCCAAGGGTGAATTTGTGAAAAACAAGCTCCACTAGACCTACTAGTTTGATAAAGAATACGGATTTTGTGAATTTTGTGATAATAACTAATGATGTTTATAACATGACAAAGTAAACTATCGGTGGCAGTTTCTGCTAATGTGGGGTTACACTCAATAATTATTAAACAATCCGTTTTCACACTTAATGATATAAGTGATTCGTTGATCGCTGCCCCTACCATAAAACTTAATATATAACTATCAAGAACTGGGCCAGTGTAATAAAAGACTCGATTTTTTAAAGGTAATAATAGTAGTAGTTTCGCTAATTTATAATATAAAAATTACGTAAGATTGTTTATTTTCTTTAAGAATGACAAAGGAAAAAATAACTAAAAAAATTCCCCCCCTTAGTCAATTGTGTTTGTATCCACGGTTCTCGACTTTTTAAACCAATGCAATACAATTTTTGGTTCAATTGTCATTTTTAAACGAAAATGAACAGATAGGTAGAATATTTACATCTTCACACCTACAACTCATTTATTCCTAAGAATAAAGTCTTTATTAAGAAAAGTTCTGCTTAATAATTAACCCCCATGAACTCGCAGATCAAACTGGAAAATTCTTTTATAAAACTTTACTGAGTAATAATCATGGAAAATACTAAATCTATTTTTGTATAACTAATTGTATTCCTAAATCTGAAAAATCAAATTTAAAATAAAATGAAAAAAGACCTATTACAAGAGAAAATTTAAAGAATAGTCAATAAATTGAACATTCATACTTTTTTAAAAAGCAGAGCACTATTATGTTAACAAAAAGTATAAAATAAGATAAGACGAAAAAAATATTATTTAAATACACAATATCATAAGTCAAAAATTTAAAATGCATTAATAATAATTACAGAACAAACTGAAACGCTTTCTGCTTGTCAGCAAAGAAAACTAAAAAAAAGAACGAAAAATAAAAAGAGTGATTTAGTATACTTAAATAATGTGTTGCTGGAATAATTACATTTTTTACCTTTGCTTGGTGCTCAGGTAATTACGAATAACCCCAAAACCAAATAACTTATCACATTTCTTATTTTGTAAAAATGGGTCATTTCATTATATTTAAAGCGGTCCAAGGTTAGTTGCTTGGCCATTTTTAAAAGTAATGAAACTTTCCAGGTTGTTTTCCCCATACCTCAAGACTTAAAAACCATTTTAGACTGTTTACTGATGGCGGCCATTGTGGTTGTGATGCACATGCCCAATTTTGCGATTGAAAAAGTTGAAAAAAAAATCATAACTTTAAAAGTAGTTGTCTTAAAAGAATGAAACAAAAGTCATCTTTTTTATTATTTAGCCAGAAAAAATAAAGGTCCATTAGATTATTTACCTATTAATGTAATAATGACAGGACAAACTGTTTACATCCAGGTAAATTTTACTTTTTTCAAGGTGAAGGTGAATCAATACAATCTAATTTCTTTTTTATTTATTATTATATATTGGTAGTATTACCACAAATGATATTAATTGTAATAAACCAACCCTTTAATTTTTACGAATTTTCAAAACATCTTTTTTTAAATCCCTAATTCTGATTGGAATAAATCTATCAACTGTGATATTCTGTCATAAATTATACACATCTTTATCTTAAAAGATAAATATATTTTTATTTTTAATTTTTTAAACGTGTTTTTCAAGTAAATCTGCGAGTTTATAAGGGTCAATTGACGGGGTACACTCGTTTATACTGTCGCCTGGACTAAAGTGGTCCTATATAGTAAAAAGCCCCAATATTTTTTAAATAAATAATTAATAAAATGCCCTCGTTTTAATTGATATCACAATTTAAAAATAAAATCACTGCTTCTATACCAGGCCTGTTAAAAATCCCATAAATCTTATTAAGTAATTTAAAACTAACAATTTCATGGCATCTGTCAATTTTTAGAGAAATCTAGTACTTTAAATTAAAACGCAACGTGTATTTGTAAAAGTTTCGCTTTCGACTGCACAAGACATCTTCAGTGATCCGTACCCAGCAAGAATTAAACTCTGCGTTTTAAGATAGTATCACGATTTCTAAATTTAACTAATCAAAATGTTTTAGGTTATTAGTAAAAATAAAAATAAAATAATCAAAATTTCGGTAAGATTTAGCAGTTCTAGAAACCAATTTTGAGTTCTCCGTTATTTTTTTTTATTTAGGTTTTTCTTGCAAATTAGGCAGTTCACTTAAAAGTGGTACAGTCTGTCTAATTAAGTTGGAACCATATGGAAAACTTTTTTACTATTAAGTTTACAAAAAAAAGTTATACTTTATAAAAAGTTCTGCATAGTTCAAATAGTTCATAGTTTTGGACTATGCAGAACTTTTTATAAAGAATAACTTTTTTCGTAATCTTAAAAATAAAAGAGTTTTCCATATGGTTCCAACTGAAGTAGACACACTGTATAAGCAAAGTTACTACTTAATAAAGACTATATAAATAGTTATTTCGGAAATTAGTCACTTCTAGCAGTCAGGAAAGTAACTCTTTGGTAGCAGAGCTTATTGGGTGAAAAGAATTAACCTTTAAACTGCATACTTTTTAATATTAAAGTCGACTATCACATACAACTGTCATAATTTGAGTTACCGAAGAATTCAAAACAGGTTTCCTGGAAGTTTCACACATATTTATAACCCTATTCTTACGTATACACATATTTCTTATGAATAATAATATTTACAGCCTTAATATCATATCTCTTTTAAAATTATAAACACTGTTTTTTTGGTTAAATGCCAAACAAGTCCTTATCTACATTTCTATAGAGTGAGCGCCCAAAAATTCGATTAATTTTTTTGTCTAAATCAATTTTTTTAGGGAATTAAAATATACAGTGTGCGTCACGTAGGAGGAACGTCATCATCGACGGTTTTTGTAAATGGGATTTTTTTTATACTGTTCCATAATTATTGAATTATTGAATAATCTAGATTTTTTTTAAATCCTGGGACAGTTTACGGCTCTTCTTTGTATGGAATCATGATCGCTAAGAGATGTAGGAGAAGGCATTCCCAGACATTATCTCAAGTGGGTCAATGTATTCAAAATAAGAGGTTTAAAAGATTGGAAGGAACTGATGGAAGATTACTGCTCTTCGTTAGTGTTTGGAGAGCTTATATAACCATTAAAATCGCCAAGAAAAAGGACTTCTTCAGGCTATTTGTGTTTTACACGGTAGAGAAAAACTGAGAAATGATGTAATTCACTTTTTCTGAAAAAAAGTGAAAAAACTCAATAGACAAATAAATTAGTCATAAATTTATGTATTATAAACTTGATTTTTCCACTGCTCTACCACTTAGCAAATAAACCAAAAATGAGTAATCAACTTTTCATGAAAAATAAAAAACGGCATTTTAAGAATTAAAATCTTTCTTATGTCGTATTTGTTGCACTCTGGCCCTGATCAATGAAAAATAATAGAGATTCTACTGTTTTAAACTGAGGGCATTTTTTAACTAACAAGCAGCTGATTATAAGAAAGAAAAATAATTATTTTTAACAAGAGAAATGATCTCATTTATAAAAGAATTTTCATCAGACTAAAACTTTCTATTCATTTTAAATTAATGACATGTTAAAAGCATTTTTAATAATTAATTTTGCTGAGAACCATTATGTTTTCTTTATTAGAGATTATCGTGATAATAGTCAGTGCTGGCGGTTGTCGGCGGCGAGAATTACCTATTGGCAGGGAGCGGAATGTATGGTGGGGACAGCTGAATCGATCGCAGCGCTCGCTGTGGTCAAATTTTCGTTAAATCATGCTTGATTTAAATGTAGACAATTAGATAAAAATATTAAAATTGGTGCATAATAGTTGTTGCGTAGTTGAATGTAAGAATGTTGGCAGAAATAGTTACTGCAAATTAAATATATTTCCACTTGCTAGCTGGAAATTAGAAAAAAAAGGAAAAAATTGATAATGGACGCAGACAAAAGGCGTTGAATTCAAATTTCCCGCATAGCCGAATGACTTTCGGGTTTCGGGCTTAGCCGAACAACTTTCGAATTTGACGTAACAAGAAGAAAAACTTACTCGTTTCTTGCCGTGTACCGTTTGTTTCTGCCTTTTCCTAAAGTTTTTAAAGATTT
This sequence comes from Listronotus oregonensis, assembly GCA_019359885.1. Taxonomy (NCBI): domain Eukaryota; kingdom Metazoa; phylum Arthropoda; class Insecta; order Coleoptera; family Curculionidae; genus Listronotus; species Listronotus oregonensis. The sequence goes on along the minus strand of JAHBCN010005844.1, from coordinate 81,146 downwards.
GCGAGTTTTAAAAAGAAAAATGTTCTTTTTAATAGAAAGTAATCAAGGAGTTCTGCAGTACTTACTTTAGTGTCTGTGAAGTCTTCTGTGATTGTGAATAGAGAAAATGGCTTAAAGCCTTCAAGTAAGTAAAGTATATATTGGTGTTAAGTATATTGGAAAAGCCCTAGATTCGTAAGTTTGTCAGGTGATTTTTTACTTATCGGGACAATTGCCGATTTTTATCGGAGTCCGCTAGTTTTTGAGTTATGACGCCCCACTGACATAACCTCGAAATTGCATAAACATTCCTAAAATTCCGCCGATTTTCACCTAGGAGATTTAATCACAAGTTATTCTGCATTTGTAATGTTATCCAACAGTCATTTACAGTGCTGACCAAGTTTATATATATTTATTTACAATATATTATTATATTTAGATAATATATATATATAAAATTATTATATAAATAAATATTTAAATAAATATTACTTAATACCTCTCCTACATCTAGACTTGATGGCATGATTTTACGCAGCCGTCAGATGTAGTTTTTATCGCCCACCGTGCCAATACAATATGGTTCAAAAGACACTGAAGAGTGTGGCTGTGGTACCACCTAATTTTAACCATTTCCATGACTAAGAGAAATTTAAAACATTTTTCGTACTGTAATAAGTTATCTTCCGGACTTAAACAAGTCTGGAAAATATCATATTATAATATAGCATGAAAAAAAATCTCTATGTCAACTCCAACAGTTACAGTGACGGAGGTATCAAAATTCGAACCCCACTAAACTATCATATCTATTTGAGACGTTTCCAGTGCATGTTCACTTTAATTAGTCCATAAACATATTAACTTAAAGAAGTCTGCCACAAGACCTCCTGCAAATTTTCAATAGGAACTTCCGAGTCTTCTTCCGGGTTAAACGGATCCGGGAATATAGGGTGATTATGGACGTACGGCCACTTAACGATATTTCCATTCATGGTCCAGCACACAGCCTGACATTTTTCCGGGGTTCTGGAATTCTTACAGTACCAGAACGCTTTGCCTTTATACACGGACTTCTTGTAGAACACGTAGCCGTCGACAATGAGTCTCGGGTTGCCACGACGACCCAGGATGAGTTGCAAGGTACCTGAGATAAAATAATACACAATGAGTTCTTTTGTTTTGAAGCGGGGTACCGGGTGATTCGTTAAGCTTGAGCGGTCGGTAATAGATGGTGTCGCTAAAGTGAGCCTCGATATTGGTTTTTAGGCTATTGACTATCAGGAAATAAAAGGGGTAATAAGAAACAAAGAACCCCACACAAAACATTGTATTTTAATACCCTTTCTATGCTAATCAAATATGTCAGTGGGCACGAACCCCTCCAAAACTGCACCTAAAGGTCGTGGGCCGCATTTGATAGATTTTTAGTGGATTGCCTTACGGAAATATTTTGCAACTGTTGTCAAATCTACATCCCCGACACAGTAACTAGGCTTACGACTGAGTGATGTCACGTTGTTAAATTTAGCAGTGGACTTAGCAATTGTTAAAAGGGGTGGAAGGTTAATTCGTCGGGGTCAAACGGTATTAAGTGTGATCATTTAGACGGCTCTAACATGGAATTTACGATGAAATGCTTTCAGATTCGGTAAACGGGGAAAAGTCACATGAGTGGTGAGGTAGGGGTGGATTCTGCTGCTTTGGAAATGGCAGGACTCAGCCTAGTTACTGTGTCAGGATGTAGTTTTGACAACAGCTGTAGAATATTTCCGTAAGGCAATCCACCAAAAATCTGTGGGGGTTTTCGGGCTTTGTGCCGATTGATACTTTTAATCAGCATAACAAGAGCTATCAAAATACGAAGTTTTATGAAAATTGACCAGTGTTCAATTTCCATATGTTTTGTGCGGGGATCTTTTGTGACTGATTATAGTTTTTGGATGCCTAAATATTAAAAAAAACTACCCGGTGCTATTTAATTTAGGGTTGCGTTTTTGAGAACAGGGTCTTTATCCCTTACTCTTTAGTAACCGCAAAAGAAGCTTTCTTGCCTGTTTCTGAGAATGTGATAGCGACCACGGACCAAAAGATGAAAATATCATACAAGAATCAAATTATTCGTAATTAAAGACCAAGATGATCATTCGATCGATGAAAATGAACGCAATTATTATCGTATTTTTCCATCATATATGGCTTAGAAAGGCAAAATCAAGTACTTTCGTGATAAATGAGGGTTTTCGAAAGTTAAAAATGTACTCGTACTCTAATGAATAAAATGATATCCAACAATGAAAAAAATGATTGATTTTAAAAAATTATAAAAAAAATGTGTTTTTGAGTCATAGCAAGTATGAAATAACTATTATCTTGTTAGTTTTGATAAGAAAAAACTCTTACGAAGTAGAAAAAAAATTAAAAAGATTTGTATTATTTTTTCCATAAAAGACTTGTCATTTTAACAGATTTTTATTAAATCCCACCCATCCCAGGGGGTGAAACACCCCCAAAACAATAAGAAAAAGCTTTAAAACATATTCTAAAAATTAAAAAAGAGTTATTTACATAACAAGATGCTTTTATGTGTAAGGTGTTTTGAATGGCCGAAGTGAAGCCGAGGCCTTTCAAAAACCTCCGAACACCTGAAAGTACTTTCGCGCATCATGTGTTGTACTAATTTTTTTTTTACTATTGTTAGCCGGAACTACCTTTAATTAATACCGGGTGATTCAGCAGCATGGCTCACCCACTTTTTTGCTGTGTATGTTTTAAAATATAATTTATATTTTTTAGATTTGCCTTTCACAAATGAAAACTTAACTGATGTAAACATAACAATGAGAGAAATAGAAGAGAAAAATGATAGTTTTCAAAAAGAAAATATTATAAAAGTAAATTATTCCTTATCAGAAATACAAAACAAAAACCTCAACACAGAGATTGGTACTGACCCTAAACGATGCCGGCGACCGATCTTTTGACCCACTTCCCGATGAAATATCGACTTGAAATTTTCATTACCTCTTGTAAAAACTCTAATAACTTATTATTGTTGCAGGGTTTCAGTTGCAGAATGGTACAGTAATAACAAAAAATTTATTATTAAGTTTAGTGGCTATGGGGGCACACAATGAAGTGAGTTCTGTTTTTAAACTTACTGAAAGACATATAAATGTAACAGACAGTGCTGATAAGAAAATGTTTTATTAGCAGCTCAGCTAATGTCACATGCCACTGCAACTGCAATTAAAAGATATTTTAAAAGTGAAGAAAGTGAATTTTTATCAGAATTCATCCAAACAGTGAATGACTGGTTTGATATCATGAATTTAGAAATCTGGATGTATCACAGGAGCTTTTAAAAAAACCCTTTTCAGGAAAATATAAACCAAATTAAAGCATTGGATAAAATGCAAGACTATTTTTCCACAATGTTACCAGTGGGAAAATCCAACGGCAATTATTTCAGAAAGGGGTTTTAATTTCTATCAGATCCCTAAAAGAATTATATGCAGATATGACAAAAAAGTTTAATATTAACTTTATTTTAACATCTAAATTGAACCAAGACTCGAGAAGGACTTTTTTGGGCACATTAGAACAAAGAGGTCTCCCTTGAATACTTTATATCGAAAGGAATCATGTTTTTTTTTTTTTTTTGGCCAGTCACATCACATCCGCTGACTTTCGGTTTCACCGGAAACAGCCTCAACATTCAATTTTTAAATGAAACACAGCCATATTAATAAATTTTTGGATTTCTGACCACATTCTGCGTCCAACAGCACCCCATTTGTCAAATGTTAACATCTTTAAAATAATAAAAAAAATTAGCTGTTAAAATTTTACAAACGGGCTACCGTGCGGAATGTTTTCAGGAATCCAAAATTTTAATTATATACACAGTGTCCCATTTGAAAATTAAAAGTTGAGGTCGTTTCCGGTAAAGGGTTTTTCTTATTAAAACTAACAATAAATAGTTGTCTTATAGTTTCCCCGACTTGCAAATACATATTTTTTTCAGATTTTTTAAAAAATGGGTTTGACTTTTTTTTAATTTTTGGGAATAATTTTACCCTTTTAGAAGTCCTAAAGGTGCATTTTTAATGCTTATAAATCCCCATTTATCACGAAATGCTTTAATAAGATTTATATGATGGAAAAAATACGATACATTATTATTTTCATTTTCATTGGTACAATATAATTGATTCCGTTTTTCGTGAATTTTCAACCCTTAAATAAAGGTGATTTTAAAAATTTTTGAAGGACAAAAGATAATTATCATCTTCATCTTTATCGACGAGTAATTTGATACTTGCAAGATATTTTTATCTTTTTATTTTCCTGGTCCCAATAACATCCTTAAAAACAGGCGAATTTGGTGGTTATTCTTTGTCAACATGTTAAGCATTCTAAATGATCTCCAAGTCTATGCTTTTTTAGCAAAAATATGAGAATAAAATTTCCTACAAAATGGCACCTCCTAAATTAAAAAAAATTGCAAACTGAGTGCCAAAAACAAATTTAAAATGAAAATGGCAAATTTTATTCTCGATAAAGATTTTTGTCTGTAACTTTTTCAGATACAAATTTTGTATAGGCAACCTTAAAAAAGTAATTAAAAAACATATTTAAAAGGAAAACACTGAACACTTTCGGAAATTGAAATTTAAAACTTTTATCGTCCAGTCACAAATTCCTCAAAATAGACAAGCGATACTCGAAATATTTCCGATCAATACGCTTTAGGAATCACCCTCTCTACACTACACAAAAAATCTTACGAAATATTTTTAAAATTAGCAAAACTCAATTTGTTACAGATTCTAAGTTTTATTAGTCAAAAGCTATAAAGCACTTTACCCAAGAGCGCAAGTAAGTATTAAATGAAATGGCTCTTTAATCAACGAAGATATTAAAAAGAGCAATTAATAAAGGCTGAGATCATTAATCGTCAATTAATACTCGAGTTAGTTACAACAATTTTCGGCGATCGTTCGTTCTAAAATTGTGGAAATTATAATTCTCCCTGAATTTTTTACAGGATGATTTGAATTTTAGGCAAACAACTTAACAGGTGTTTTAATAACTGTTATTCGGGTAACAAGGCTATAAACAGACTTACGTCCAAGTGACGAACTCGTTGTTAAAGTTAACAATGAACTTAACAACGAACTAAATTAACAAAGAGTGAAAAATGAAATATCTTGACAACGTAGCACATTTTTAAATATTGAATGCCAACTTGTTGTCAATAAATAATTTAGCTCGGGTTTTTTCGTTTAAAATAGACCAAACATATAAAAATGAATTAATTATTTTGCACAGAATCTGAAAAAAAAAACAGGTTTGACACAACAAATTTTATATATTTTCTTCAAAAACAATCAGTAGGATACCTAGCTCAAGAATACTGCAGAACTTCTTTAAATTTAGTTTTTTTAACAGGTTTTATAATATAATTCATGCCTATTAATTTTATTGGTAAATTCCGGTAGTATTATATCAAAAGCAGTAAGTAATAAAATATTAAAAATAAATAGTTTAACTAATATTTATTAACCTGAAACAGCAATTTTGTAGCAAAAGCAAGCAAATATTTTCTCTACTCTAGATGTAATATCACGAATTTATCAACAAAATGTAATAAATATGATTAATATTATAGAACCTGTTAAAAAAAAAACAAATTTAAAGATCTGCAGCATTGGTTACTTGAGATTTGTTAAAGTGACAACCTATTTTTTTATATTCGGTGCAGGGTCATTATTTTTTTAATATGTTTAATTGATTTTAAACGAAAAATCCCAATCTAAATTATTTTTGATAAAAAGTTAACATTTAAGTTATTCCCTGTGCCTGAGTTTTTGTTTTGTTAATTTAACCCATTGTTAGGTTTGTTGTTGTTAAATTTAACAAGTTTGTCACTTGGCCGTCAGTGTTTTGTTTTGTGTATTTTTAGTTGCCTACGCTATAGTCGTATATTAATAGAAAATCATGTATTAATAAGGGCTATTAATGCTCGATATTGTATACGTTATTAACACTCATAAATACACGATCGCCTTTAAAGATGTTTTAATAGTGTGTGTCATCCGAGTGTAACAAACTGAATTTGACTATTATTTTATGAAGTATTTCGTAAATTTTTTGCTTAGTGTAAAATAAATATGGCATTAAATGGATATCAATATGGCAAAATCATGCAGAAAGCAACGCTACGACGGCACCGTCATGTGACACAACTTCTTATCCTCTTTATTTAAAAGATTATGAATGCCAATTGACAGGTATTGTCTTTAATTTATATATGTTTATTTTAATATTCTAATTGATAGGAACAAAATACTTCAATTTAAAGGTTTATAATATATGGTTTCTCCGGCACATCTTAGGCCTTAGATATACAGAGTGTTTAAAAAAGGTAGTCTTATATTTTCTAGAAATAAAGAGAACATTTCTTTGAAATATTGGCCTGATATTTTTTTTCACTGAGACAGAAAAAAAATGGGTTTAATTTTATATTTTCTTTGAGGGCAAAACTAGGTTCTTAGACTTACTTATTTAGGCCACATTCAGGTTTTTATTAAACATATTTTACATAAGGTATAACAAATATAGATTATTTAAGTGCAAAATTGAATTATTAGCTATTACATTTTTGTTTCTTATACTAAAAAATAAAATATTTTTGCAGTGGATTTTTTCTATGTTATTTTTAGAAATGAGCCCTTGTAACACTTATACTTATGGGAAGTTTTTACTTTATTAAATTTATAGCTAACATATTGTAAGTTTTAAAAATTACCTTAGGTAGAATTAGCCTTATGACAATTTAGAGAACCCATGCATTACCTTTTAATTGTATAACTAAAAAAAATGTGTAACATTACCATGCCGTCTTAAATGTCTACTAAAGTCAAATCTACTTATCATTTTCAATAAATTTCATGAAATAAGTATGGAATTTTACTACCACGAGTCAATAACAGAAAAATAAATAGATATAAATGCCATATAATTTTAAATGTTAACGATTGTGTATTATTTTAACCAGGTTGAAAAAAGTGATATAATCTAATACAATATGAATACTACTAACACTAATAAAATATAATACTAGAAAAAAAAAGAAAAACACAAAATCTGTATAAATAAAACACAATATAACCCAAAATCCGTCACAATTTCAATCAAAGATATTTGCAGAATATACAGGGTGTTTCTTAATAACATGCTAATATTTAAGGGGGTGATTTTTGGACCCATTTTAAGAAAAAAACTTTATATGAATGTATGTCCTAAACGTCTTATCTTTTGAGATACAGGGTGTTAAAATTTAAAAAATAATAATTTTTTTATTGTCATTTTCATACCACTTTATATATTTTTATAAAAATTGGTGTACGGCGTTTATGCATTAAAGAGTATTTTTTGACCTAAGAAACATTTTTCATTTCCAACAGTGGCGTCCGTACTGGACCCTGACTAAATATTTTTGAAGGAAAAAGTAGTGCGCCATTGCTTCTCTTAAAATAAAAATTATTTTTGGAGTCCCCGGTCAATTTAAAACAAATTTGGTTACTTGACTTTTTTTCGTACGAATCACCGTTTTCCCATAAAAAAAAATAAATTCACTTATTTGAATCTCATTGGACCAATTAGGAGAAAAAACGATTTATGTACCTTTGAACAATAATTTACTTAAGAAGATAACTTTTAAACGTTGCAATTATGAAATTAAGGTAATCTACATACATTTCGGAATAGTAACAGAAAATTACCCTGAACGCAGATAGAAATCAATTATATCAGGTGTTGGAAATGTTAACGCCCTGTATCTCAAAAGATAAGACGTTTAGGACATACATTCATATGAAGTTTTTTTTCTTAAAATGGGTCCACGAATCACCCCCTTAAATATTAGCATGTTATTAAGAAACACCCTGTATAATTGACAGAATACATTTTTTTGACACTATAATTTCTTATGGAAAGTTTTAACTGAGCATTACTCTCATTACTATTAATATAAAGTGCGTTCGCAAAGTAGTGAATAAATTCGTTAAAAATTTAGGGAGTCACTTTTTGGAAAAACCCATAAGGTTTCATTTCTTCTTGCTCATTTTTTTACATATAATTGATATATACAGGGCGGTATGTAGGAGGTATGGCGACATTATTTAAATGCAACCCCCATTTTTTATTATGAAACTTGAAAGAGCACTTTTTTACATTTGGTGGGATCATTTCGAGTACGAATTAAACAATAAAAAAAAACGCTTTTGAAATTTTAAAATATTAATTTTAATGACAATTAATCCGTTACCATTTTTAAAATATTATTTAAAAAAAATCCTGAAAAATCACAAAAAGGTTGTTTTTAGATAAACAATACCCCATGGAATTGACATGTTTAGGACGTAGGTCATGGCAAAAGACCCTTGATTTTACTATTATTTATCTAGCAATTGTGCAAAAATTATCCAGCCATTTTTTATTTTATAATTTAAAGCCGGAACCGACACCTATTATTTTAACACTTACAGAAATGCTTTTAAAAAATATACTTTTTAACTTTCTAAAACTTACATGGGTCCACTTATCCACTTATAAAAAATTTAATAATCTTATAGATGAAATGCCTCCACTCAATGTTCTTAACAAACAGTAAAACTTGGTCACTATATTTTTCAAATTAGATCTTTTTAAAGGTTCTTGTAAAAACTTTGTCTATATACGCAATAATTTAATACAGAAGCTTTTATTTACATTAACACCGTTTGATAACAATTTAAATCAGTCAGTACAATTTTTCCTGGATATAGACATCTGGCAACACTGCCGACAGCACAATCACGCCATACTTTTGGACAGGCTAAAACAAAGCGACTTGCTGATTCATAAGTTAACACGAATTTTAAGGTGAAATTTATTCGATCTTGCCAATAATCTTTTACCCTTTTTATTTAAGGCACACACTTTTAACTTCTTAAGAGTTTAAAAAAGTGCACGTCCATAACGCCTACAGGTTTTTAATATAATCAAGGCACCAATCAAATACTACTTGTACAATTTCTTTTTTATAATTTTTACTTCCTACAAAAAATCTGTACTTCTACGCCAATGACTATTCAAATCTGATATTTTCAATTTCACACACACACACATACTGCAATTTTTACGATACACTTTCTGACCATAAAGAAGTGGAAAAGATTAAAAATATTATAAACCTGTAGAGACATAGTATACTGAAAATATTGTATGTGACTTACCGGGCTGAGAAGTGTCGTCGTTGGGCATGATGGGTGTCATATCACCAGGCGCAGGCCAAGGAGGAATTTGATGCGACGGTGAAGGTTCGCCGCCGCTCAATTGTGTATCTAACATATTGGCTAAGTCCATCTGCATTTCCTCCTGAAATAGATACATAAAATACCATTTTTTTAGCATCTAAAATTATACAAATTTATTTTTTGTATAAAGAATTTTAAAATACAGAGGACTCAGTATTAATTAAATAAAATATTATTCTGACGACGTCGGTTAAAACTAGCATTTCAAAATTTGTTACCAAAGGCCATATCACCTATGTAAAAAATTTAACAAAGTTGTTTAAATAATCATCAATTTAATGAAATGATACAAAAATGTTAAAACTAGCATTTCCAAATTTGTTACCAAAGGCCATATCACTAATGTAAAAAGTTTAACTAATTTGTTGTTTAAATAATCATCAATTTAATGAAATGGTACAAAAAATGTTAAAACTAGCATTTCAAATTTGTTACCAAAGGCCATATCACTTATGTAAAAAATTTAACTAGTTTGTTGTTTAAATAATCATTAATTTAATGAAATGGTACAAAAAATGTTAAAACTAGCATTTCAAAATTTGTTACCAAAGGCCATATCGTCGGCTTGGTGCAAAAACTCACTAAGTCAACATTTTCAGGTTTCCAGATTTTTATAAATATTACTAAGTCTAATATCAATCTATTACTCCACAAAATAACAGACCCCTTAAAACTCACTAAGTATCAAAAAATAAGTATATAAAAATTTCACTAAGTCAGTTTAACTGGTTTCAGTTTGTGCAAAAACTCACTAAGTGACTTAATGAGTTTTGCATACTACACATAGTGCCGTCCATGTGACTTAGTGAGTTTTAAACGTCAAATAAATTCGGTTTCATAACCTAAAAGTTTTTAGTTCAAATTATATCTTGGCTGTTATACCGGGTGATTCAAAAATCGATCACGAAACTTAAGAGGGTGATTCTACATGACAAAATAATGGTGGAGCCTCATATATATTTCTTTCAAAATGTCATTCGTTTTCGAGTTACAAGGCAACAAAGTTCAATTTTTAATTTTTTGTTTTTTAAATTGTTTGCTTACGGAAAAACCGATTTTACTAATATTTGAAACATAGACTGAGTCGATTGCTTCATCATTTTAGTAACAATTTACATTGATTGTGTGTCGCTAAGGGCACTTTACCTACATTGGAAATTGTTTTTTTATAATAATTTTTTAGTTTTGACAGCTATACTAGTTTTTCGTATGTTTTCTCAAAGACGATAGAAGGTCTTAAAATAAGGTGCTCTTTCATTTAACTCGCTAAATCAACCGTTTAGACGTAAATCGCCTTTAAAAAAAAAAGTGGCATATTTACAATAAACTTAATAATTCAAATATTTAAATTTGAGATTTTGAAAAAAAATTATATGAGACTTTACCATTATTTTGTCATGTAGAATCACCCTTTTAAGTTTCGTAATGGATTTTTAAATCACCCTGTATAGTGGAGTGCATAATTTGAACAAATATTAGCTTTTCTCAGTGATCATTTTTTTAAAATGTATTCAAACGAAAACAAACTTCTCCAGCTAGCATTTCGGGTAAAAACTCAAAAGATATGTATCTTACGTTCATTATGGGTACTATCACATTTTGCATTTTTCTGTTGGTGAATTTGGTACTTATCTGTCCTTAATAGTTAAAATATATTAGGTACCAGCTACATTTTTTTAGTTTGTAAGATTCCTGAACTAGAGAATAATAATATAATTCACAATCAAAATCACCACGGCCACTGCCAAAAAAGGTTGCAAGAATATGCTGGCAATATCTGTTAAAAAAGCCACCTTTTGAAGTTATGCCAAAAGGTGCATTCCAAATGAGTACCATGGTTTAGAACCTAACAAATTCTACATTGAAAGATGTGATTCCAGGCCTGAATATTCGGATTGACGGGAAAGTTCTTAGTTATATTTTAATTAAAAATAAATAATAGTTTGGTAATATGTAATACTTTTAAAATAAAAATATGTATTCCGAAAAAAAGTTAATAAAGTTTGTTTTGGGTTTATTTCTTAAATGAAAACTCATTAAGTCATTAACACATATAAATTAGACTATCAAAAATAATCACTAAGTCGCATTTTTTATATTTTTCTATTTAATTTTTGATAAAAAACCACCTTATTATCATTAAAATTATGCACAGCCCTACTTATACAAGCCGGAACAAGGAAATCTGGCAACATGCCTTGAGATCTAGCGACACACGTTTAGTCATATGATTTACGTTGAATGACCTGTTTCTCTGTTGTGTTATTGTGAATAAATCAACTTTTTTGAAAGAAAATATTGTTAAGATAAAGACTAAACCTGTAAAAGGTCTTACTGTGTGAAATTTTTGAGTGACCGGGACAGTTTTTTTTCCCCAGACATTGCGTAAAAAAAAAAGAATATCTGCGGCAATGTGCCGGTGTTATAAAGTACTTAAAAAAATGGCGGCAAATGAACTTGACATTTTGTGGTGGTGTTTTTTAAAAAAAAATTAAAATTGAAAGTGTTTTTTTAATGATTCGTGTTTGGCTTTAATTTTGAAGGTATTTTTTTAGTTATTTTTTAAAAACAGTAACAAATATTAGCATTGGAAATTACCGTAAGTACTTAGGTATACATTTTGGAATTTTGTCGTTCGTTTTGATTTTTGTTATTGCGTTGCATAGGTACTTGGTGCCTGCTTATTAGATACTATTTAGTTACTGTTATTATTATTATTTTCCTCCAAGTCCTTGTGTGCCTGGGTGCAAATCCAATTATAAAACTTCTCTTGATGCAGGAGAACCAGCTGTATCTGTTTTCACCTTTCCAAAGGACGAAAACCTTAAAGCCCATTGGCTTAGGAATATTCCTAGACAGTCATGGTCACCCTCAAAAAATTCTGGGGTTTGCGCTAAGCATTTTGGTGACATTATTAGAGAGGATGATTATCGCTTGCCAGATGGGTCAATGCAAAAGATACCTACCAAAACTAGACTAAAGTTAAATGCAGTGCCTAGTATTTTTCCAAATTTACCAATTATTTCTCAAAAACAGTCCCTGTTTCCCAAAAAAGTCCTGCTGAAAGCTTGGCATAAACTTGAAACAATAATGGTCGCCTTACAAACGACACCTATTCTGCACTTTGCCATAGTACCTCTGTTTTACTAGAAATAATTGACTTTTTAAATTTTTCAAAATTTGATTTGTCGTATATTTTACCAGGTAAATTTACTACTGAAAAGTTAAAAAAAATTTTGGTAAATACAGACTTCTCGGAGGTTGTAATTACAATGTTAGCTTTGATGATATTTTAAATGCTGAGAAAAATTAGACTCAAACATATATTTAGAAGCGCTGCTGATGGTAATTTCTCTTTAGCTGAGATTAAAAAACGGGGAGACAGCTGTATCCGGGAAAAATGATCTTGATTGGACAATACCTCAAAATAATTACACTAAAATTTTTTTTTGTTTTTATTTGGGAAACTGAATACCTAAATGAATATGAAATTGACAAATCGGTACAAATTTATATAGCCGGTTAGCTGCCCACAAAATTGAAAAAAAATATAATAATTGTAACATCTGTGTTTCTTTTCTTGTTGAAAGTAAGGGAAACCTAATTGACGACGAATACTTTGATTGTCTACAACGTGGCGGTTTAAAGGTTCCTACAGAAATTGTTAAAGACGTTCTGTTCCATATGTGCGCGATTTTTGAGAAAATTATTAATGACCCTGATACTGAGAGTGACTTCCTAAAAATGGAAAATCAAAAAGCTATCCTGTGTGATCTAACTAATTTAAGCACTAGACAATGATTTTTGCTCGCAATGTATTTGTGGTAACGAGAACAAAAATATGTTCATTATGATGTGCTCTATATTTTCAAACATTCTTTTAAATAATTATGTTAAAAAAGAAATAACAAAAATGCCACAGGAAAAAACGGAAAAGGCTGAGTCAAAAAACAAAAAAAGGAAACTAGACACATTTAATAAATAAATAAACAAAACTAAAACTAAGACAATTACTAACTAAATGTTAAATTACACTTGTTTCCTTTTACAACAGCATCATGTTCTTTTGCCTTGACCTATGCACATAAATTAATTTGTTTTAGAGTTTAAATATTATATTAATATATGTATTTTTTCAATTATTATACTGATTTAATTATTTTAATGGAAATATCAATACTATTTACGCGATCTTTGAATTGAGCCTTAAATGAATTTAAAAATATGCGCCTCGATACCCGGATTACGCTCATCGCGCTCGAGGGAAACCGATCTGAATCTCTTGCCGGTTGCGGCGTTGCCAAGTGGTTGTTCACGGCTTGTAGTGAAGTAGGGCTGTGAATTATGTTAATATTGTAAAAACCCTTAATAAAAGCATATTTCAACATCGAAGACCGAAAACATCAAACTGATTACCCACAGCCATGTAAATAGTCCAAATTTTTTATTTTTTAATTTTCTAGAAAATGACATTTTTGACTTAATGAGTTTTTGCACCAAGCCGACGATATTACTTATGTAAAAAAATGAACTAATTTGTTGTTTAAATAATCATCAAGTTAATGAAATGGTACAAAAAATGTTTCCTTACAATACCATCTGCACGGTAATCTGCACTACTGCCTGTACTGGTCTAATATAATGCCATGGTCTTACCATGCCGCTTTGAGATGCCGTCTCCTCCTCACTATGATCCACGGGTTCGTCTTTTTGGGGTTTTATCAGCGAGAGCGCCTGGGTTTTGCGGGGGGGCGAACTCACTGGTGAAGGATGATTCAAGGGGTTCACCACTTGGGTACTTGCGATGGCTGAAGTTGCGAAGTGGAGGTGTTTCTAAATTGAAAAAAACGCTTTAAACACTCTTAGAGATAGGCACTCAAGGAATTAGTGTTATTTCTTAAAATTTTCAGATATAACTTCAAAATGGCTTTATTGTCCTACATAAGAAAATAGTACTTATAGACAAAAAACATCCTTAAACAAAAATTTTTTATTTTAAAAGATAGCATTGCATCTAAAGACAAAAAAAAAGATAATAAAAAAAAAAAAAGGTGACCCTTTTCCCAAGCTTTTCTCCTTTTTGTCAAACTTAAGTTCAGTGAAATCAGCATATTTACAAAGTTAAAAAGAAACAAATATATAGGTATAATAAAATAACAAAATTTCAGGGAAAAAAGAAAAGGAAAATGGTCATGTCATGAATTAAAATGGCACAAAATATAATAGAAATATGGAGCTGAAACTTTAAGTTTTTCATATGGGGAGATTTTTTCTAAGGCGCTACAAAAGATCTGCCTAGGGTTGCAAAATTTTTTGGACATTGCTGAGATTAAGAAATTCTGACAAAATATCGCATTTTAAAATTTTTCAATAAATAACGTTTCATTTTGATACCCTAAAATTTTGCTTCCCTTTGATTCATATGGGAGATCCTTTCTAAGGTCCTTCAGAAGATTTGCATAAAGTTATAGAATTTTTGGACATTGCTGGAACTCAGAATCCAGTGGATACCCTAAAATTTTGTTATTTTTATCAAATTCTACAAGTTCTAGTACTTAAATAGTTTTGCCAAGGTCCCACAGAAGATTTGCCGAAAGTTATAGAATTTTTGGATATTGCTGGAATTAACAAATTCGCCGAAATAGCAAATTTTTAAATTTTTCTAATTAATAATGTTTAATTTTGATACTCTAATATTTTGCTACGCTTTAATTCATACGGGAGATTCTTTCTAAGGTACTTCAAAAGTGTTGCCTAAAGTTATTGAATTTTTGGACATTGCTGGAACACAGAATCTCGTGAAAACCCTGAAATTTCTAATTTTTCATAAAATTCTACATGTTTTAGTACTTTAATAATTTTGCTCCAATTTAATTCAAATGGGGAATCCTTCCTAAGGTCCTACACAAGATTGGCAAAAAGTTATAGAATTTTTGGACTTGC
The DNA here is from genome assembly GCA_019359885.1 of Listronotus oregonensis. Taxonomy (NCBI): domain Eukaryota; kingdom Metazoa; phylum Arthropoda; class Insecta; order Coleoptera; family Curculionidae; genus Listronotus; species Listronotus oregonensis. The sequence goes on along the minus strand of JAHBCN010005844.1, from coordinate 65,856 downwards.
TGGAATTAATAAATCCGCCAAAATAGCAAATTTTTGAATTTTTATATTATATGACATTAAATTTAAATACTCTAAAATTTTGCATTGCCTTAATTCGTATGGGAAATCCTTCCTAAGGTTCTTCAGAACATTTACTTAGAATTATAGAATTTTTGGACATTGGAATTGAGAAATTCGCAGCAATATCAAATATTTAAATTTTTCTATAAATAAGATTTAATTTTGATACTCTAAAATTTTGCTCCCCTTTAGTTTATATCGAAAATCCTCTTAAAGTCTGTCAGTTTAGTCATAAAAAAATGTACCAAGTCTCACTTAAAACTATCATTTAAAAACTGTCTAAGAAAAGTAGGCCTTAGTTAGGAGAAAACCTTTCACTCAAATAAATATTTTTTCACAGGGTATCTGTTGAATGCACGTTGAAGGTAGCCATTATACACAATCGAGTGTTTTACCAAAGTTAGAGACGGTATGGGAAGGGCAAACTTCACCCATATATTAAGAGATAAAAAGATTCTGCAGAAATTTCATTTATGAATTTTCTCCTAAACAAACACACTGTTTTCAGTATACAAATACATGGTAATGTTAAATTCTTTTTTAGCAAAAGAAAAAGGTTTGCAAGATTCTCGACGTTTGGTTCCATATATTAATTTTATAGCTATTTATAAATTTGGTCCAACCTGTGTAAACAAAGCTAATAAGGCTTCTATTTATAAATGTTTCTTCTATCCAGTTATATTATCCTAATCCTAAGCTGTTTACAAAACTAGATTTTGTGCACATTAATATCACATAAATTCTTGCAGTATTTTTACTAAGATTTATTATATGTAGCAACCACAAAATTATTTACTATTACCAAAATTGTATGAAATATCTCATCATGGAGGATAATTTTTGCTATTTTCACTAGAATTCTCATGTGCATAAAATAGTTCTTGAACAATAAATACTTTAAATTAAATTAAACTGTAAATGTATAAAATAAATATAAAATGTATACCTGAAGGTTCCAAAAGTGACCTCTTAACTGAGGTGGTTGTAAAATAGGTGGCTGTGGAGAGTGTGACGGTTTGGGCGAAATGGATTCCAGTGGCCTGAGAGGTTGCATGGACGATCACCTTCTTGACTGGGCGTGGTCTTTTGAGCATATCTTGTCTTCTTTGGTCAATAACCCCAAAAGAGCTCTTTGAAGGAAAGCCATTTGCGCGCCCTAAGGAAAAAAATCCTAGCTGTGACTTACATAAATAACTAGACAGTCGTGTTTATTTTATCTGTCATTTCTGGGAACCTTGTATTACTTGGGTTAATAAAATATCATAAGATTGGTAACAATAATAACAATACATCATGAACAATTAAAAAATAAATATTGTAGGATAGATCCTTATGAAGATTTTACACTGCAAGATCATCATAAAATACCTTTCTCTCAAATCTATATAAATTATGTAATATAACAAAGATTTTAAATAAGAGTAATACAAAGTTTTAAACTGAGCAATTCTATTGCACGATTACAGATGTATTCGAAAATGGAATTTAAATCTTAGTGAAGTCAATAGCAAGGTCCTAAATAATAATAAAACTTATTGAAATTTAGTTTCTTTTTTGTAATTTGATTTTTACTAGAAATACTATGACACAAAAAACAAAAAAAATTAAATGCCAAAAATCATAAGGTTTATTTAAAATTTGTAATTTTAATACAAATTTCAATGCAAAAACTCTGAATATTGACAATTTAAGTACTAACACTGTTGCCAAACTTTACAGGCACTGAAAATTTTTGGATAAGCTTAGATTCTGTTAAAAATAATTTAAAAAATGTAAACACACATCTTAAAGATTTATTTTAGAACTTAAGCTGATAGATTCCCAAAACAAAAATTAATAATTTTTAAAGGTATGGATGATATATTTTTTTATATCAAAGAAGTACTTATCGATGGTCTAATTCTAAAACCTCGTAAGTGCCTAATGTATTTTTATAGAGGGGAAATATTTTTAAAAATTATTTACCGTGAAAATCTTAAAAAATGTTATTAGAATATCATTATTTCTGGCGCCAAATTATTAAATGGGAGATACAGCTTATTCCTATATGCCCAAAGGATTCCTTTTTATTGATAAAAAAGTGAAATTTGAAAAAAATTGCAGATACGGTTTATTAGAATTGGACCAACATTATAAATTGTAAATGAAATTGCGAATTATAGGCTTTTTTAAAAATATATTTAGAAATGTTTTATGATTTTTTTTTTAAATGTAGGGTCTCATATAAAGATAAGGTATCCACGAACTTCGTGGTACATTCAAAGTTTTAAATAAGATTTTTGGATCTATAGAGCAGTTTAAAATAAAAAGTTTAAAAAGAAATAACCTCTTTTCCCATTAAAAAAAAAGTATTTATTTTGCATACACTTTGATGCTAAAACTGCCCAGTATTTGACATCTGATTGGAAAGGTATGTACAATGTTGCCAAACTTAGCTCTTTTTTTTATGAAACCTAAAACTAGCTTTAACGAACCAAAACTAACTAATTGGTCCTAAGCAAATACAAACCTTTTTTCGCTTCTCATCCACAACTGCCACAAATAAATGTTTCAAAAATTGATACAGTAAAACTTGTGCGGACACCCTTTTATATCAGCCACCTGTGTTAACGGGCCACTTTCAAGCTGACAAAAATCTACTTTATAGAATATTCTATAATATAAGTTACATTCGGTCCATGCATTAGATTCGAAATCGCATATTTATTTTAAGTCGGGCGCAGTGCCAAAGATTTAGGTGCTCCAACAACATGGCCAATAGAAAACAAAAATTCTCTTATAAGATATCCGAAAAAACTGAAATTGCTGATTACGTTTTTTATTTTTTTTCTGAATGTTATTTTCTAAAGAGATATGGAAAAATAAAAAGATTTTTTCATGGCTATTTAAGCTCTACAAAAAATAGAAGTTGAGAGATTTGTAATGACGCTCTCTGTTTTCAGCATCATCAACTTTATTTTTTTAAATGCGGCACTCAATTGTTTATTACATTTTTTAAAGCAGTAACCTAATTACAACGATGTATAACACTTAATATTTTTCTGTTAAATAAACATATTTTCCATAAGAGACAATAGGGGAGTTCCATATTTGTTAATAAATATTTAGTGTTATACATTTTGTAATTGGGATAATAAGAGGTTCAAAAATTAAATAAAAACCCAGGTCAGTATTTAAAAATAAAGTTGATGATGGACTAACAAAAACGAAACGTCGTACGGAAGTACCAACGCTCTTTTGTAGAGCTTAAGAAGTAGCCATAAGAAAGTGTCTTTTGTTTTTCCATATCTCTTTAAATAACGTCAGAAAAAAATAAAAACGAAATCAGCAAATTTCGGTTTTTTCCGGATATCTCCGGAAGTACTCGGAATTTTACAACTTTCCAATCGGCATGTTGTTAGGCACCTAAATGCGCAACTTTGCCATAATTTAACCGACTTCGTATCTCTTACGGTTTCCGAGTTCCCCATGCATGCACTCGAATCTGTGGCACCCTTGTATAAATACCCTTAGACAATGGACACCCTTATAAAACAGCCACGGCCAGACAAATCAATTTTTATAACCTATTTCAGGTAAATCAACCTTTTATGGTTGGGCCGGAATTTCTTTGGGCTAATTTGTATTTTATTATTTTATGATTGTATTCTGCAAATTTTAAAGGTGAAAATACCCAACAATAAATTCTATGGCTAGGTTCAAATAGCATTAGTGGCTAGATGGGGATTATCTTCTTCACATTATATTTTCAGTTGGGCCTTGAATCGAAAAGAACTCCAGTTTAGCATCAAAAGTGTTTAATCATGTCCCTAAAATAAAAATGTTTGTCACTAAAGAAAAAATTGCTGTTATCGCGGAGTACGCTGGATTGGCAAAAATTATTGAAAAGTCAAGGTTGAAAAATCCAAATAAATAATATCATCAAGAATAAACTGAACTAAAAAAACTAATGTTTGAAGAAGGTGTTAATTTAGAAAAAGAAGAAAATTGAAGTTTTAGAGATTTACAAAGTAGACTGCCTCTACAATTGATTCTGCAAAGCAAGAGGTAATAATGTTCCAACATTCGACCATTAATTGGAACAAGAAGCACTTGAGGCAGCAAGCAATATAAAACTGGAAAATTTTGTAGCCTCAAATGGTTGAACAACTGTTACCTGGCAATACTGGCCACCCTTCTATAAAGGCCATTTATTCTTAATTTTGTGGTGGCTCTGATAGACAAGTTTTACTGTACTAAAGTGAGGTTACATGGGGAAGTACCAAATAGTTTAATTAATCAAAATACTTGGCAACACTGCACATACGGAAAGAGATCAATGATATTCCTTCCTTGTCAAAGTAGGTATGTTGGTTTTGTTGTCATTATTACTTCCAATCTGATGAACTTTATTATTTAAAAACATAAAAGTGTTCATTCGCATTATTTTATGTGTACTTAAATGTACTGAATAAAATTGATGACAAACCGTATGTAGTTTCAATTAGCCTGGGATTACGTAAATAAACAAGGTGGAATTAGTTGGATTCAAAAAAGTTGCTAAAACTAAGTTTTTTATGGGAAAACTTGTTAATCCATACTTTATTATGTCAAAAATTAATTATTTAACAATATTCTTGCAAAAATAAAGCCTATGGATACCAGTGTTCCTTTTAATGTAAGATTTCTGATAAACCAAAAATAATTCTATACTCACAGAAGAATTATCAGTCAATCCTTTAACTTTCAGAGTTTCAGCAACCTTCATGAAAGTAGGAATTTCCTCTGACTTACACTAACTTCTCCTTGATACATAAAATGCAACAGACTCTTAGGCTCCATAATTTACATCGGGTAAATATGTTCCATGGGGTGCTTGCAAGGATTAACTCTAAAAGCTCCTTAAAAAAGGGCTGCATACAGAGGATACAGTTTTATGTGCTTTGATAAATTTACCCTCAGCAGCTAGTGTAATGTCTAAATTGTAAATTCATCTTTTAAAAGGCTGTGGAACCCAGAATCAAGGTTTGTATGAATTATTCCAACACAATGAAAATTGCTCCCCTACTTCCATCTTTGGGGATAGTTTAAAAAGTTGTCCTAAAATTTAAACAATAAACGGGGTCACAAACACTGAAACTAGTCACAGCAATAAACACTATAAACAGACTTACGTTATTTTCATCTATTGGGACTCATAAAACGGCGAAAAGCCGGAAAACTACAGTTTTCCTCACACGATGTAAGGCCCTTTTTTAATCTTATCAATAAACTGGAAAATGGAGAATTCCCCTTCTTTTTTTCGACAATTGTTTGGCTCAGTATCAAGTTTGGAAAACTCCGAAATAGCAATGTGTTCTAACCTTCGGAGCATGCATTCGTTAGAGGCAAACTTGCCGCCCGGTAGTGCGGAACAAAGTAAGAAAGAGGAAAATTTCTGCTTTTTTCATATCAACCCGAAAGAACCTAAGGGACTAACAGTGTAAAAAATAAAAGGACGTTTTTCGAAAACAGTTAGAATTGAAGGACATGAATGAAGAGTACCTAATTTTAGTCAATAGTTAAAGGTTTGTATGAAAATGTTATCCAAATTTCTTATCAATATAGGGCGTAAAAAAGGGGGCCATGTCATGAGTGTTACAGCTTCTGTCATCCTCGCAGGTGGAGTAATTCACAACACTTTCTTTGATAGTTTTTTTGAAGAATCTTACGGTATAAATTTTATTAAAATAAATTGCAGATATCTGGTGGTTCAATAATTATGGTTCAAAATACTCGGATTCCATTGAGATTTTTGAGAGCCAATACGAACCTGTAGTAGTCTTTTCATACCTTTTTTTATTTCAGGGAGATTTAAACATTTTCCCGAACACCCTTATAGTAGCTAATATTTTTTGCGAATAAATGACACTAGATATCACTTTTTGAGTCTTGCACACAGCCAATATCACGATTTTTTCTTTTAATTTCATAAAATAAAAGCTAAGGGAAACGTTAATCGCACGCATCCGCACCACAGTTGTTGCCAACAGACTCTGCTTCGTCGACTAAATGAGAACTAACCATATAGGTACGAATTTAAGGTTTGGTCGCCTTGTATAAGGGTTGCTGCTTGATTGAGACACTAGATAGACTAAACAAACAAGTTTTATTTACAATAATTTAAGCAAATGTTTACACTACAATATTGTTCCATGACACCCCGCATAAAAACATGGATCCTGGTTTTACACCTTTTATATTATCAGGTTTACAAACGTTTCATATGATAATACTTTAACGGTAACGTAATAATGACAATTACACTGGACATATTTCACTTGTGACTTGATCAAATGTTTCACAATTAGCTGGATCACACTTTGTTTAATCCTGCTTTACGCAACACATTATGCTTAATTTGACCAATATAGAACTATTTGTTCAAGTATACTTAGTTAAGCAATATGTACACCTTTGTACAAGAACTTATACCTTTACTTGTATACTGAAGAGAAATGCCACATTTTTACTAGCAATAAGAAAAGTAGCATTTTTACTACAATGGAAATCTGATATTTCCATCAAAATTGGAAAAGAGAACACTTCTGGCACGCACCCGAAATGCAACAGAAAAAATTCTCGACCTAGTACTAAACTGAGAAATTAGAATATGTGAGCAGACATATTGCTTTGCGACGGAAGGAAACTTCTTACCTCTGGTTTTACATAACACGTACAACTCGTGGCGCTTTTTCCTCCGAGACCTGTCGTACGACCTAAATTTCATTGGTCCACTTACTTAACGTCTGTGACGGCCTCTTCGACACTATCATGGCTCTTGTCTGCACTACCCTTTTATTCGAGATCCCATTAAGCCCAGCCGATGTGCCAGCGCATTACCGTTAACAGCATGTCACGTGTTCTCTCGTTGCATAGCGACGGGCGGTTTTCTTTGGTTTCTTAATTCTGTGATTGAAGCGGAGTTCAGGAGAATTAAATGTCTGTTCCGATGTGTACCCAATAAAGCATCGTTATTACGTTTATTTAGGAGCTTTACTGTAAAATTTTTTGATTTTTAATACTTTATTAAGAATAAGAAGGAAATACATGGGTTATTAATAAATAGCTTTCATGCAAGAAGTGTTTCTGCAATTAAAGCCTTTGAAAATTTTGAAGTTTAAAATTAAAGAAATTATTAAAATTATTATTTATAAAATTGAAGAAAATAAATAGAGGTATATCAGTGCTGTCAAGTAGAATAAAAAAATAGAATTGACATTATGCAGGAATAATAAAAAAAGTCGTTTTTTTAATATTAATCGTAGCCTTCGATCATAATTTTAATAATGTTAAAAAATGTTTTTTTTTTTTTTTGGTTAGCAGATGGGTTAAGATCAATTCCTTAATTCGAATCTCTTTTCTGTAAGGGTTAACAGAATATTAAATAAAACGTAAAAAAAAGTATTGTCACTGATATTTTATTTCTTGAACTATCTAAACTTAATTTTTAAACTAAGCAATAATTATGTTCTTCAGCTTGGAATTGCTTTCATTCAATTAAAGCAATTGTGATAATAAATTGATAAAGTAGCTGCTGATGGCTGCGATGTGTGAGAAAATTAGTTTCTCTAAATCTGATTCTTTAACTGCATTTGTTCCATAAAGTCCTGTAACTCTATTTTGTCTTTTCTCAGAGAACATTGACTCATCTTTTAACAGATCTTCTTGGGCATGTTTTGAAGAGCGTATCAGATTCCTTACTGATTTGGCACATAAATATGCGGTGATCCAGGGAATAAACTTAAAGAAAGAATAAAAAATATAAAATAAGTATTTAAAAAAAACATTTTTTGGCTGCTTGCCAAGATGGGGCCGTTGGTCTTAGTCCCAGGATAGTAGATCCCAAGGGTCTATTCTTCAGTCTCGAATACACACTGTCGCATATGATTTCAGTATAATGTCGCTTTAATAATAACGCGCATCGCAGTACTTCGGACTTTCGACATATTCTATTCGACATTTTGATGAGTCTGGGGTCTATTCTAGGTGGGTAGGTAGGACTCACTAGAAAAAATAAATTTTTGTTCGTGACGGTTGTAACTAACCTTTTCTTTAATGATTGTTTTGTTTTTAACTGTAAAAAAATATCGGTAATTATTGATATAAAGTTTATTATACAGGGTGTCCTGTAATTCATTGGACATAGGTTAATGTAGGATACCTGACATGAAAATAAAGCGTTTGACTTAATATCGCTTTAGCAAAATGTTATTGGTTTTCGTTCATTGTGTTAAAACTAATTTTTTACCAAACATTTATTTAAATATCCCGGAATCCACTGGACAGATTAAAGTAAAATTTGGTGTACTCCTATTATTTGGGATGAGGAACACGATCATGATATCTATTTTGCTATTACCACTAGATGGCGCCACATACAACAACATTGAATGATTAAAATGGTCATAACTTTTTTTGACCTCTCTATACACACATTTGCGAGTGAAAATAATAAAACAGCATTTAATTTTAGTCAAAAAGGTACTTCTTTTTGATCTCCAAAAAGTAGACCGTTTTCGAAATAAACGCCTTTCTTATTAGGTTCCGCATGAATACTTAATCTAAAATTTAATTTACCAGGATAAAGTTAGAAAAGGCTATTGATTATAATAAATGTTTAAAATGTTCACTATCCACTAGAACACATTGTCTAATTCTTTTATTTAAGTTTTGCCTGACTCAAAATAATTATTCTTCCAGGGCCCTGATGGTATTGACTCCTTCCACAATCTTTTGCCACAAATTCCTGACGGTTATTTATTTTATTTTTTATACACAAGGAATTTTAAGTAGCCCCAGAAATAAAATTTAAGGGGGTTAGGATCGGGACTACGCGCAGGCCACGGATATTCACTGCCCCTACCAATCCATTTATGGGGATAAACATCGGCTGTGGCAATTTCTGACTTGCAATGAATAATGTGCCGGTGCACCATCGTGCATATACCAACTGTCAAGTCTTAAATTTAGGGGCACATCTTCTAGAAGAATGGGTAGATTATTCCTCAAGAAATTTAGATAACGTTCTCCATCAAGCTTAGCTGGCAATTCAAACGGTCCCACAATACAATCCCCAAAGATACCACACCAAATATTTATTGAAAACTCATGTTGAAAATGGTGTTTTTGGAAAGCATGAGGATTTTCCATCGAATAGATATGATTATTACGCCAATTAAAAGCACCCCTCCTTGTGAACGTGACTTCATCCGTAAATAAAATGTTATTAATAGTAAAAAATGGATCATTCAATTGACGCTTTGAAAAAATTGACTGAACTGGAGTCTTGCAGGAAAGTATTGAGTAAGGCTTGTCTTGAACTGGAGCAAGGTGATACGGATACAGTTTTTTTCGCGTATAATTCTGACTGAAGATTTGCTTACACCAGTGGCTGCCTTAATACGTTTTGAGCTGGTTTCAGGATTTTCGGTAACACGAACCAAAATTTTATCTTCCATATCCGCTCCAATTACCATTGGTCTTCCCGAGTTTACGTTTTTGAACGAAATGAGCCCGCTTCGCCTAATCTATCATACAATGCTTTAAATGTTTCTGATGATTTGGCTGCCTTCTATCCGATACAGATCTAAATAACGACTCTGCTCTTCGACCACAAAATTTTCTTCTTGGGCATACACACATACCATATGCCGCATCTGAGCATTAGAAAAATCATTGTGACGGGGCAACGAAAATAACACAACAAGAACACGAACCATAGCCAAATTAAAGACTTACTTATTAATACTTCACCTGACAGGTCGTTATGATGTTTTCATCCTAGACAAAGCCTAATTTGCAAAACTCCGATAATAATTTGTTCATGCGCAACTTAATAAAAAAATACGTTTATTTCGAAAAGGTCTACTTCTTTTGGAGATCAAAGAAGTATACCTTTTTTGACTAAAATTGAAATGTTGTTGTATTATTTTCACTCGCAAATGTGTGTACAGGGAGGTCAAAAAAGTTATGACCATTTTAATCACTCAATGTTGTTGTATGTGGCGCCATCTAGTGGTAATGGCAAAACCAATATCATATTCGTATTCCCCATCCCAAATAATAAGAGTACACCAAATTTCACTTTAATCTGTCCAGAGGATTTCGAGATATTTCAATAAATGTTTGGTAAAAAATTAGTTTTAACACCCTGTAGAACGAAAACTAATAACATTTTGCTAAGCGATATTGAGCTCAAACGCTTTATTTTCATGTTAGGTATCGTACATTAATTAACCTATGTCCAATTAATTACGGGATAATATATAATAATTTAGTTTCATAAACAATATGAAGTAATATATATATATATCAAAAATAATAAAAGCACAAATCTTTTTATGATAGTTGTTTAGTTTTTTTTTTGTATATCGAGCACTACATATTAGAAATAATAAAGTACAAAATGTTTGTATGCCAGTGAAATTTAATTGTTAACTGAGTTATACATCACATTGTTATTGAACATAAAAAGATCTATATTTAGTAATGCATTTTATTCTAATTTCATTATTTTCCCATAGCTTCCAGGTTTTCTGTCCGCCAGATTTTTTAAACCAATAATAATCCACTTATTTCGGGTGCCTTTGAAGATTAAAGATGTAGAAAGTTTTCCCCTTACTAGAACAAGAGTACCTATTTTCCGTATTTTCTTCCCCATTAAAATGATTATCATAAATGTTTAAATTATGAAACGTTAAACATAGTCGTTCGAGTTCGAAACATGTTACACGAAAATAGTCACAATTCTAAGTATTTGGGGTATTTTATTCAAAATTTTAAAATAATAAAAAGTTTTATCTCACCTTTTTGATCAATCTTGTATAAAACTAAAACGACTTAAAATTTGTAAAACTAAAACTAAAAATTAATGACTCCGATAATTTTATTGAAAAATATACATGGTAAAAAAGAATATTAATGGTGCTTCATTCTTTTTTACTACGCTGTTTATTACAAACGTATAAAAATCGTCCATAAATAGTTAGGTACTTTTAGCATTGAAAATTTTAAGGAGAGTTTATATTGCATTGAGATCTTTAGTAGGGAATCAAAATGTTTTTTATTTTGAAATTCGCGCAAAAACGTACTTGAGATATGTACTTTCATAATTAATAATGCGCTCATAAAATTAATGGTTTATTTTAAAATCCAATAATTTCTCTAATTATTTTTTTAATATTTTGATTATTTCATACCAAGTTATGTTTTAGCGACTGTAAGGAAAGAATATGTAAACTTCTTATCGTGACTGTGATGCAGAATTGCCCGTTTAGAGGTATTCCTTACAAAATTTCGATTTCTTTAACTAAGTTACCATGCGAAGCGGTGTTGCAGTTCGAGACATTCGTGATTTGTTGGCGGCGAGGGCTAAAAATCGATTTTTTTTATTTCGCTAGAATATTTATTTTCGAAGGTGGATTAGAGAACTAAGGTGCCTTTATGTTTGTGGATCCCGGGGAACTTCCCGGTCTAGCCCTTCGATACGCCGCTGCGTGTAATACTAACCTACTATGTTTAAGTGAGATCGTTTTATGTCAAGGTGGCAGTACCGATGCAGTTTGGTATTTTAATCATTATTTTTCTCTATTTAAAATCGCATTTGAAAAAAAGAGGACGAAGAAAACACCAATATATTAAGTTGTATATCAATTTTAGGAAATTTAAAAATTAAATTATCTTTTGAATATTTAAAATGAAAAGGCGGTTAATACTTCTTCAATGCTTCAGAAAAAAAATCAATTAAACGTCTTGTAGTTCGTATCCATAATTTTTATTACACAACAAAGTAAATAAAGCGAGAAGTTCTGTAACATTTGTCTTCTATCGAAAAACTGTTCTTTATGAATAGGTGCCTATTGTATTCTTTCAAATTGTGATATATGATGGGTTTAAATTGGAATATTACATATATATATATATATATATATATATATATATATATATATATATATATATATATATATATATATATATATATATATATATATATATATATATATATATATATATATATATGAAAGAACGTAACTCCGTTTTAAGACAGTTAAAAGCAGATAACCTGCTCTTGCCGTTCGCTATGACACTCTCTCCCTAGACGCGTTTCGCCTGCCTTAACAAGTGTTTAGCGAACAACAGAGAAACCAAGTGTCTACTTAAAAGACAAACATCGTTGCCTTGCAGTAAGATGTAAAAATCTTAAGAATAGAAATTCCCTACTGTCTTGGTGTATACGAAAGAACGTAACTCCATTTTAAGACATTTAAAAGCAGACAACCTGTTTCCTTTGCTGTTCGCTATGACACTCTCTCCCTAGACGCGTTTCGCCTGCCTTACAGGAACTTATCAATAGGGCTGTAACGAGTGTTTAGCTGAACAGAGAAACCAAGTGTCTACTTAAAAGACAAACATCGTTGCCTTGCAGTTTTTCCCTATTTTTCCATATATATATATATATATATATATATATATATATATATATATATATATATATATATATATATATATATATATATATATATATATATATATATATATATATATATATATATATATATATATATATATATATATATCATTATATAATTATATAATTATTATATGAAACGGCTGTACGATTAGGGCAGGCTAATACTCACCATTGTCGTTAAATTAATAAACGTGGCTACCCAATATTTTAAGCTTAAACCTGAATTGTCACCAAAGTACTTCTTAGAGCTTATATTATCATAAAATACACTGGTATATATTAGTGTTCGGGCCCAGAAATAGGCATAAAGAAAAAATAACGAGGACCCAAAGATTTTGTTGAGGAGGTCCATTATTTTTTGCATCTCGAAAAATATATTTCTACATATTCGTATATTATGTAAAATAACATAAAACTGTTTACTTTGACTGTCCTTAATGTTGTCATTTAAAGCTTTAAATGTTAGACCTACTTTGTTTACAAATTCCTCAAATAATATTGTAAGGGAAACGCTATAAAAGAAGAAAATAATTCGATACAAAAGATAGAAGATGGGAATTCTATTGATATGGGCATATAAATCATTTATAACATATATGAAAACTAAAATAGTTTTAATCAAAAATTAAAAAAATGGGCTTCTCACAGGTTTTGCACCAGACTTAATATGAGGGTTTACTTTATTTTTTAATGAATCAAATCTTCCAAATAGCTCTTGCCATCGTTTTTTGTAAAGATATGATTTAAACATTATATTAGCAATTAAAAGATAGCCCACTATGG
>JAHBCN010005844.1:0-52506 GCA_019359885.1 Listronotus oregonensis | reverse complement strand
TTTTATATATTTTCTTTAAAAACAAGCAGTGGGATACATAGCTCAAGTGACCAATAATGCAGAACTTCTTCAAATTTAGTTTTTTAACGGGTTCTATAATATAATTCATGCCTATTACATCTTATTAAGTAATTCAGGGTGTATTACATCTAGAGTAGACAAAATATTGTTGACCCGACGTGATATATGTTCGATTCGCCCCAATGCTTTGTTCAAATTCCTCGTCAAACGCACTCCAGGGTGTAAAATTTGATCTAAAATTTTTGCATTGCAATAAAAAGATGTTTATAATAAATAATAATTTTTACACGCACATCGAGCGAAAGAGAAATGTTGTACTCTTATTCCTCTTTCTCACACACATTGTCCGCACGACCAAGTTGAAAGTCTGCCCCTTAGTGGTATCCAACTTTACACCCTGGAGTGCGTATGACAAGGATTGCGAACAAGGCATTGAGGCAAATCGGACATACACTACGTCGGGTCCCTAACGGCTTTTTTAGTACCGCATGAAATAGCTCTATATAGACAATCCATTAACTTAAGAAACAAGGAGCATTTTCTAGGGTAATTTTTTATGAAGAAAACATATACATACACACAAATATATATGAACTTCATTTAGTTCTTTTGTTTTTAAAAATAATAGATGGATATATGAAGCAGTAAGTGATAAAATATTGAAAATAAATAGTTTTACTGATATTTACTAAACTGAAACAGCAATTTTCTAACAAATGGAAGCAAATATTTTCTCTACTTTAAATGAAATACTACCTGAATTTATCAATAAAATGTAATACACAAATTATATTATAGAACCTGTTAAAAAACAAATTTAAAGAAGTTCTGCAGTATTGGTTACTTGAGCTTTGTTAGAGTGGCAAACCTATTTTTTTCATATTCTGTGCAAGGTCATTATTTTAATATGTTTAATTGATTTTAAATGCAAAATCCCGAACTAAATTATATTTTGACAAATAGTTAACATTTAAGTTAAGCCCTGTTGCCAAGAGTTTTTATTTTTACCTTTTTGTTAATTTAACCCATTGTTAAGTTGGTTGTAAAATTTAATAAGTTCGGCACTCGGCCGTCAGTGTTTTGTTTCGTGTATTTTTAGTTTCCTTCGCTAGAGTTGTACATTAATAGAAAATAATGCATTAATAAGGGCAACTTAATGCATGATATTGTGTACTTAATAATAGACGATTGCCGTTAAAGCTGTTTCAATAGTGTGTATGTCACCCGAGTGTAACAAACTGAATTTTACTATTATTATATTAAGTGTTTCGTAAATTTTTTTGCTCAGTGTTAAATAAATATGGCATTAAATGGATATCAATATGATAAAATCATGCAGAAAGCAACGTTACGACGGCACAGTCATGTGACACAACTTGGTATCCTCCATATTTAACAGATCATGAATTTTAATTGACAAGTATTGTCTCTCATTTATATCCGCTTATTGTAATATTCCAATTAATAGGAAGAAAATACTTTAATTTACAGGTTTATATCTGGTTTCTCCAGCACATCTTAAGACACATTATATCTAATAGTTTTATATAAACAGAGTGATTAAAAATAAAGGAAAATTTTCTTTGAAATACTGGCCTGATATTTTTTTTACTGAGACTGAAAGAAAATTTAGAAAAACTCATTTTTATTTAAAAAATATTTAAGTTTAATTTTCTATTTTCTTTGAGGACAAAATTAGGTTCTTGGACTTACTTATTTAGGCCACATTCAGATTTTTATTACACATGTATTACATTAGGTATAACAAATATGAATGATTTTAGTGCTAAAATTAAATTATTACCTGTTATCTTTTTGTGTCTTATACTAAAGAATTAATGCAGTGGATTTTTTCTAATTTAGTTTTGGAAATGAGCCCTTATCACACTACATACTTTATTAAATTTATAAATCTAATATATTGTATGTTTTTCTAATATAATCTAGAAAGAAAAAGCTTTTATATTTAAAATTATCTTAGATAAAATTGGCCTTACGACATTTCAGAGAACCCATATTTTCTTATTTTTAGAACTAAAAAAAGTGTAACATTACTATGCCGTCTTAAATATCTACTAAAGTCAAATCTACTTTTCATTTTCACTATATTTCATGAAATAAGTACGGAATTTTACTAACACGAGACCAATTCAAATTCAATAACAGAAAAATAAATAGATGGAAATGCCATATAATTTTAAATGTTAACGATTGTGTATTATTTTAACCAGGTTGAAAGAAGTAATATAATCTAATACAATATAAATACTACTAACACTAATAAAATATAATATACTAGAAAAAAAAAAGAAAAACACAAAATCTGTATAAATAAAACACAATATAACCCAAAATCCGTCACAATTTCAATAAAAGATATTTGCAGAATATATAATTGACAGAATACATTTTCTTAACACTATAATTTCTTATGGAAAGTTTAAATTAATCATTACTCTTATTACTATTATTAGACATGCGTTCGTATAGTAGTGGATAAATTCGTTAAAAATTTAGAAAAACCCTCAAAACCGTGAAGTTTCATTTCTTCTTGCGTATTTTTTCACATAGAATTGATATATACAGGGCGGTATGTAGGAGGTGTGGCGTCATTTTTTAAATGCAACCCCCATTTTTATTATGGAAGTTGAAAGAGCACATTTTTTACGTCTGGTGGGATCATTTCTAATTTTTATGAAAATTAATTCGTTACCATTTTTAAAATAACATTTTTAAAAATCCAAAATATTACGGGGCTATCTACTTAACCGCAGCAGGTAGAATTAAAATTATTTTGATATGTTTTTTCATTTTCTTTTAATATGACCAGTTTACCTTTAAGGTCGCAATTTTTAATGTATTCTATATTTTATTTTAAATAAAAAGTACAAAATACAAAATGGTAATTTTTAGATAAAGAATACCCCATGGAAATGACATGTTTAGGGCGTAGGTCATGGCAAAAGACCCTTAATTTTACTATTATTTATCTAGCAGTTGCGCAAAAATTATACAGCCATTTTTTATTTCACAATTTAAAGCCGGGACCAATACCTAATATTTTAACACATTAGAGCAATGCTTTTAAAAAATAAACTTTTTAACTTTCTAAAATTTAATAATCTTATTGATTAAATACCTCCACTTAATGTTCTTAACAAACAGTAAAACTTGGTCAATGTATTTTTCAAATTAGATTTTTTTAAAGGTTCTTCTGAGAAACCGTTCGTCTATATACGCAATGATTTAATACAGACGCTTTTATTTACATTAACACCGTTTGATAACAATATAAATCAGTCAGTATAATTTTTTTTGGAGATAGACATCTGGCAACACCAAGGAAGTTTGAAGGTATATGGAAGCCCAATGCTATGACCTATTCGATCAAAAAATGTCCACCCCAATATGAAAATACTGTCATGAGTGGCCTCCGCGATTCTGCGCAGTAACAAAATTCCATGAAATTTTATTATGTGTTGCCTACTTACCCACTGATTAATAAGTGTGTAGGTAAGCAACACATTATACTTTTATCAGAGCCGTAGTACCGTTTTCTGTGCGACGGCGCGGGCGCGTCGCGTATGAATCCATATCCACTGTGTACCGTCGTACTAGGTAATCTTAACTAGCTTTTAGATGAATACCACAATGTTTGTGTATTTCTGTGGATTATTAAAAAGAAATTAGGTTTACACTTAGGTACTCATATTTCATTTAATAATTTAGTACATCTTCTTAAAAAGGGTCAAAATTATCAATTACTGGGCAGACCAGGCAAATTTTAATATATACAGGTTTTACCTCGGGTTCCACTAATTAAATAAAAGAAAGTACAATTTTATGTTAAAGTTCCTTTTTCCTTCTTTGGTATTTGTTTATAAAAAAATAGATTTTTGTTTTCTTAAACTTACATTATCAACTTATTAAGGTCGACATACTACACATAATATTTAACGGATACTGTTACAATGGATACCTACCAAAGGTTACTAAACATTTTTAACCGCTGTTATTCAGTCTCATGAATCATTGTTATTAGTGAAAACTATATACCTAAAAAGCAGTTATAAAAATGTTCACTTTTTATTGGACAACCAGAATCTTAGGTGTAGATATAGATTACCGGCATGAGGTGACACTATTTTATTGTACTTTTATACAAATTATAAATTTATAAAATTTTGTATGACCCTAAAACATAAACAACCAGTTCAAGTAAAGTAAATTCTTTTCGACAACGTTCTATTTTTCAGATATTGATCCTTAAATATGATAATGAGATTAATATTTACACTATACCTTCCTTCATTTATCACAAAATTGGTGATAAGTACATGAAACTATCATACAATGTTTGAAATTTATCTCAAAAAATCGTGTTGTCATTTATTTTACTAACATTTTTAATAAAAATACAAAACTTTCAAAAATATCGACCATTTGAAGAGAAGGCTGTAAAGTGGCGCCATCTATTCTTTCCAATTCTTTCCATATTAAATCAGATGATATAAAATCCAATATTACATAATAATTTTAAATATTCTATAAAAGTATATTTTATTAACCAACAATTTTGTGCAACAAAAAAAAATAGTGAAAGTATAGTTAGTTTGAATTTGACATTTGATGTCAAGTTTATACATGGTAACAAAGAAATATGGAAGTCCCGACCTGACCTACTATTTATTGCGCAAACTCCGCGGGGCCAATTTCCCTATTCCCGCTGCCCTGCACGCCTAGACAATTTTGTTCTACAGCATTGGCCTTCCACCTTCAAACTTCCTCGGGCAACACTGCCGACAGCACAATTAAGCCATACTTTTGGACAGGCTAAAACAAAGCGACTTGCTGATGCATAAGTTACCATGAATTTTAAGGTGAAATTTATTCGATCTTGCCAATAATCTTTTACCCTTTTTATTTAAGACACACACTTTTAACTTCCTAAGAGTTTAAAAAAGCACACATCCATAACGCATACAGGTTTTTAACATAATCAAGCCACCAATCAAATACTACTTGTACAAATTAGTTTTAATGATTTTTACTTCCTACAAAAAAACTTCTACGCCAATGACTATTCAAATCTGATATTTTCAATTTTACACACACACACATACTGCCATTTTTACGATACTCTTTCTAACCATAAAAAAGTGGAAAAGATTAAAAATATTATAAACCTGTAAAGACATAGTATACTGAAAATATTGTATGTGACTTACCGGGCTGAGAAGTGTCGTCGTTGGGCATGATGGGTGTCATATCACCAGGCGCAGGCCAAGGAGGAATTTGATGCGACGGTGAAGGTTCGCCGCCGCTCAATTGTGTATCTAACATATTGGCTAAGTCCATCTGCATTTCCTCCTGAAATAAATACATAAAATACCATTTTTTTAGCATCTAAAATTATATAACTTTATATTTTGCAAAAAGAATTTTAAAATGCAGAGCACTCAGTATTAATTAAATAAAATATTTTTCTTACGTCGGTTAAAACTAGCATTTCAAAATTTGTTACCAAAGGCCATATCATTTATGTAAAAAATTTAACTAATTTGTTGTTTAAATTATCATCAATTTAATAAAATGGTACCAAAAATGTTAAAACTAGCATTTCAAAATTTGTTACCAAAAGCCCTATTACTTATGAAAAAAATTTAACTAATTTGTTGTTTAAAATCAATTTAATGAAATGGTACAAAAAATGTTTCCTTACAATACCATCTGCACGGTAATCTGCACTACTGCCTGTACTGGTTCTACGTATACTGCCGTATGGTCTTACCATGCCGCTTTGAGATGCCGTCTCCTCCTCACTATGATCCACGGGTTCGTCTTTGGGTTTGATCAGCGAGAGCGCCTGATTTTGCGGTGGCGAACTCACTGGTGAAGGATGATTCAAGGGGTTCACCACTTGGGTACTTGACGATGGCTGAAGTTGCGGAAGTGGAGGTGTTTCTAAATTGAAAAAAAAAACGCTTTTAAACACTCTTAGAGATAGGCACTCAAGGCAATTAGTGTTATTTCTTAAAATTTCCAGATATAACTTCAAAATGGCTTTATTGTCCTACATAAGAAAATAGTATTTATAGACAAAGCATCCTTAAACAAAAAAATTATATTTTAAAAGATAGCATTGCATCTAAAGTCAAAAAAAAAAGATAATAAAAATAAAAAGGTGACCCTTTCCCAAGCTTTTCTCCTTTTGTCAAACTTAAGTTCAGTAAAATCAGCGTATTTACAAAGCTAAAAAGAAACAAATATATAGGTATAATAAAATAACAAAATTTCAGGGAAAAAAGAAAAGGAAAATGGTCATGTCATGAATTAAAAATAGCACAAAATATAATAGAAATATGAAGCTGAAACTTTATTTTTCATATGGGAGATTTTTTCTAAGGTGCTACAAAGGATTCGCCTAGGGTTGTAAAATTTTTGGACATTGCTGAGATTAAGAAATTCGACAAAATATCGCATTTTAAAATTTTTCTAATAAATAACGTTTCATTTTGATACCCTAAAATTTTGCTCCCCTTTGATTCATATGGGAGATCCTTTCTAAGGTCCTCGGATTTCCCTAAGTTATAGAATTTTTGGACATTGCTGGAACTCAGAATCCAGTGGATACCCTAAAATTTTGTTATTTTTATCAAATTCTACAAGTTCTAGTACTTAAATAGTTTTGCCAAGGTCACGAAGATTTGCAAAGTTATAGAATTTTTGGATATTGCTGGAATTAACAAATTCCAGAAATAGCAAATTTTAAATTTTTCTAATTAATAATGTTTAATTTTGATACTTAATATTTCTACGCTTTAATTCATACGGAGATTCTTTCAAGGTACTTCACAGAAGTGTTGCCTAAAGTTATGAATTTTTGGACATTGCTGGAAACAGAATCTCGTGAAAACCAAATTTTTAAAATTTTTCAAAAATTATAATGTTTAAGATACTTTAAAAATTTTGCTCCTTTAATTCAAATGGGGAATCCTTCCTAAGGTACTTAAACAAGTGTTGGCTAAAGTTATTGAATTTTTGGACTTGCTGGAATTACTAAATCGCCAAAATGAAATTTCTAATTTTTTTAAAACATTAAATTTAAATACTTTAAAATTTTGCAATTTTAATTCAATGGGAATCCTTCCTAAGGTTCTTCAGAACATTTACTTAGAATTATAGAATTTTTGGACATTGGAATTGAGAAATTCGCCGCAATATCAAATATTTAAATTTTTCTATAAATAAGATTTAATTTTGATACTCTAAAATTTTGCTCCCCTTTAGTTTATATCGAAAATCCTTTTAAAGTCTGTCAGTTTAGTCATAAAAAAATGTACCAAGTCTCACTTAAAACTATCATTTAAAAAATCCGTCTAAGAAAAGTAGGCCTTAGTTAGGAGAAAACCTTTCACTTCTCGCCTAAATCTTTTTTCACAGGGTATCTGTTGAATGCGCGTTGGAAGGTAGCCATTATACACAATCGAGTGTTTTACCAAAGTTAGAGACGGTATGGGAAGGGCAACCACCCATATATTAAGAGATAAAAAGATTCTGCAGAAATTTCATTTATGAATTTTCTCCTAGACAAACACACTGTTTTCAGTATGCAAATACATGGTAATGTTAAATTCTTTTTAGCAAAAGAAAAAGGTTTGCAAGATTCTCGACGTTTGGTTCCATATATTAATTTTATAGCTATTTATAAATTTGGTCCAACCTGTGTAAACAAAGCTAATAAGGCTTCTATTTATAAATGTTTCTTCTATCCAGTTATATTATCCTAATCCTAAGCTGTTTACAAAACTAGATTTGTGCACATTAATATCACATAAATTCTTGCAGTATTTTTACTAAGATTTATTATATGTAGCAACCACAAAATTATTTACTATTACCAAAAATTGTATGAAATATCTCATCATGGAGGATAATTTTTGCTATTTTCACTAGAATTCTCATGTGCATAAAATAGTTCTTGAACAATAAATACTTTAAATTAAATTAAACTGTAAATGTATAAAATAAATATAAAATGTATACCTGAAGGTTCCAAAAGTGACCTCTTAACTGGAGGTGGTTGTAAAATAGGTGGCTGTGGAGAGTGTGACGGTTTGGGCGAAATGGATTCCAGTGGCCTGAGAGGTTGCATGGGACGTATCACTTTCTTGACTGGGCGTGGTCTTTTGAGTATATCTTGTCTTCTTTGGTCAATAACCCCAAAAGAGCTCTTTGAAGGAAAGCCATTTGGTGCGTCCTAAGGAAAAAATCCTAGCTGTGACTTACATAAATAACTAGACAGTCGTGTTTATTTTATCTGTCATTTCTGGGAACCTTGTATTACTTGGGTTAATAAAATATCATAAGATTGGTAACAATAATAACAATACATCATGAACAATTAAAAAATAAATATTGTAGGATAGATCCTATTGAAGATTTTACACTGCAAGATCATCATAAAATACCTTTTCTCTCAAATCTATATAAATTATGTAATATAACAAAGATTTTAAATAAGAGTAATACAAAGTTTTAAACTGAGCAATTCTATTGCACGATTACAGATGTATTCGAAATGGAATTTAAATCTTAGTGAAGTCAGTAGCAAGGTCCTAAATAATAATAAAACTTATTGAAATTTAGTTTCTTTTTTGTAATTTGATTTTTACTAGAAATACTATGACACAAAAAAACAAAAAAAAATTAAATGCTAAAAATCATAAGGTTTATTTAAAATTTGTAATTTTAATACAAATTTCAATGCAAAAACTCTGAATATTGACAATTTAAGTACTAACACTGTTGCCAAACTTTACAGGCACTGAAAATTTTTGGATAATCTGTTAAAAATAATTTAAAAAATGTAAACACACATCTTAAAGATTTATTTTAGAACTTAAGCTTATAGATTCCCAAAACAAAAATTAATAATTTTTAAAGGTATGGATGATATATTTTTTTATATCAAAGAAGTACTTATCGATGGTCTAATTCTAAAACCTCGTAAGTGCCTAATGTATTTTTATAGAGGGGAAATATTTTTAAAAATTATTTACCGTGAAAATCTTAAAAAATGTTATTAGAATATCATTATTTCTGGCGCCAAATTATTAAATGGGAGATACAGCTTATTCCTATATGTCCAAAGGATTCCTTTTTATTGATAAAAAAGTTAAATTTGAAAAAAATTGCAGATACGGTTTATTAGAATTGGACCAACATTATAAATTGTAAATGAAATTGGGAATTAAAGGCTTTTTTAAAAATATATTTAGGAATGTTTCATGATTTTTTTTTTAAATGTAGGGTCTCATATAAAGATAAGGTATCCACGAACTTCGTGGTACATTCAAAGTTTTAAATAAGACTTTTGGATCTATAGAGCAGTTTAAAGTAAAAAGTTTAAAAAGAAAGAACCGCTTTTCCCATTAAAAAAAAAGTATTTATTTTGCATACACTTTGATGCTAAAACTGCCCAGTATTTGACATCTGATTGGAGAGGTATGTACATGTACAATGTTGCAAAAATAGCTAGCTTTTTTATAAAATCTAAAACTAGCTTTAACTAACCAAAACTAACCATTTGGTCCTTAGCAAATACACACCTTTTTTCGCTTCTCATCCACAACTGCCACAAATAAATGTTTCCAAAAAATTGATACAGTAAAACTTGTGCGGACACCCTTTTATATCAGCCACCTGTGTTATCGGCCACTTTCAAGCTGACAAAAATCTACTTTTTAGAAAATTCTATATACAGGGTGCCACAGATTCGAGTGCATGCATGGGGATCTCGGAAACCGTAAGAGATACGAAGTCGGTTAAATTATGGCAAAGTTGCGCATTTAGGTGCCTAACAACATGGCCATTAGAAAGTTGTAAAATTCCGAGTACTTCCGAAGATATCCGGAAAAAACCGAAATTTGCTGATTTCGTTTTTATTTTTTTCTGACGTTATTTAAAGAGATATGGAAAAACAAAAGACACTTTCTCATGGCCACTTCTTAAGTTCTACAAAACAGAGTTGAGAGATTTTCCGTACGACGTTTCGTTTTCGTTAAACCATCATCAACTTTATTTTTTAAATGCGGCACTCAATTGTTTATTACATTTTTTTAAAGCAGTTATAATCCCAATTACAACGATGTATAACACTTAATATTTTTCTGTTAAATAAACATATTTTCCATAAGAGACAATAGGGGCGTTCCATATTTGTTAATAAATATTTAGTGTTATACATTTTTGTAATTGGGATAATAAGAGGTTCAAAAAAATTAAATAAAAAACCCAGGTCAGTATTTAAAAAAATAAAGTTGATGATGGTCTAACAAAAACGAAACGTTGTACGGAAAATCTCTCAACGCTCTTTTGTAGAGCTTAAGAAGTAGCCATAAGAAAGTGTCTTTTGTTTTTCCATATCTCTTTAAATAACGTCAGAAAAAAATAAAAACGAAATCAGCAAATTTCGGTTTTTTCCGGATATCTCCGGAAGTACTGAATTTTACAACTTTCCAATCGGCATGTTGTTAGGCACCCTAAATGCGCAACTTTGCCATAATTTAACCGACTTGTATCTCTTACGGTTTCCGAGATCCCATGCTGCACTCGAATCTGTGTCACCTGTATAAATACCCTTAAAATGACACTTTAAAAGTGCCAGACAAATCTCAATTTTTAAAACCTATTTCAGGTAAATCAACCTTTTTATATTGGCCGGAATTTCTTTGGGCTAATTTGTATTTTATTATTTTATGATTGTATTCTGCAAATTTTAAAGGTGAAAATACCCAACAATAAATTTTATGGCCAGGTTCAAATAGCATTAGTGGCTAGATGGGGATTATCTTCACATTATATTTTCAGTTGGGCCTTGAATCGAAAAGAATCGTGTTTGCAATTGAAAAGTGTTTAATCATGTCCCTAAAATGAAAATGTTTGTCACTAAAGAAAAAAATTGATGTTATTGTGGAAAGTGAAAAGTACGCTTTGGATTGGCAAAAATTGGCTGAAAAGTTTGCGGTTGAAAAATCCCAAATAAATAATATCATCAAGAATAAAACTGAACTAAAACGAATGTTTGAAGAAGGTGTTAATTTAGAAAAAAGAAGAAAATTCCCGAAGTCGGGAGGATTTACAGTAGATCAAGTCTTCTACAATTGATTCTGCAAAGCAAGAGGTAATAATGTTCCAATATCTGGACCATTAATTAAACAAGAAGCACTTGAGGCAGCAAGCAATATAAAACTGGAAAATTTTGTAGCCTCAAATGGTTGAACAACTGTTACCTGGCAATACTGGCCACCCTTCTATAAAGGCCATTTATTCTTAATTTTGTGGTGGCTCTGATAGACAAGTTTTACTGTACTAAAGTGAGATTACATGGGGAAGTACCAAATAGTTTAATTAATCAAAAATACTTGGCAACACTGTACAAGATACGGAAAGAGATCAAAGATATTCTCTTTCCTTGTCAAAGTAGTTATGTTGGTTTTGTTGTCATTATTACTTCCAATCTGATGAACTTTATTATTTAAAACATAGAAGTGTTAATTCACATTATTTTATGTATGTATTTAACGAAATGTACTGAATAAAATTGATGACAATCGTATGTAGTTTCAATTAGCCTGTGATTACATAAATAAAGGCTAAGGTGGAATTAGTTGATTACCCAAAAAGTTGCTAAAAGTAAGTTTTTTTATGGAAAAACTTGTTAATCCATACTTTATTATGTCAAAAATTAATTATTTAACAATATTCTTGCAAAAAATAAAGCCTATGGATACCAGTGTTCCTTTTAATGTAAGATTTCTGATAAACCAAAAAGAAAAAATATTCAATGTCATATCCTGATATCATAAAACCAAAAATAATTCTATACTCACAGAAGAATTATCAGTCAATCCTTTAACTTTCAGAGTTTCAGCAACCTTCATAAAAGTAGGAATTTCCTCTTGACTTACACTAACTTCTCCTTGATACATAAAATGTAACAGACTTCTTAGGGCTCCATAATTTACATCGGGTAATATAACTATAGGGTGCTTGCAAGGATTAACTCTAAAAAGCTCCTTAAAAAAGGGGCTGCATACAGAGAGCACAGTTTTATGTGCTTTGATAAATTTACCCTCAGCAGCTAGTGTAACGTCTACCAAATCTTCATCTTTTAAAAGGCTGTGGAACCCAGAACTAAGGTTTGTATGAAAATTATTCCAACACAATGAAAATTGCTCCCCTACTTCCATCTTTGGGGATAGTTTAAAAAGTTGTCCTAAAATTTAAACAATAAACGGGGTCACAACACTGTTCAGTCACAGCAATAAACACTATAAACAGACTTACGTTATTTTCGATTTATTGGGACTCATAAAAACGGCGAAAAAGCCGGAAAACTACAGTTTTCCTCACACGATGTAAGGCCCTTTTTTTAATCTTCTCAAATAAACTGAAAATGGAGGAATTCCCCTTCTTTTTTTCGACAATTGTTTGGCTCTAGTATCAAGTTTGAAAATCCCGAATGTAGTAATGTGTTTTACCCTTCGAGCATGTATCTGCTAGAGGCAACCTTGCCGCCCGGTAGAGCGAACAAGTGTGCGAAAGAGAAAATTCTGCTTTTTCATATCAACCCGAAAGAACCTAAGGGACTAACAGTGTAAATAAAGTGACGTTTTTTCGAAAACGGTTAGAATTAGCGACATGAATGAAGAGTACCTAATTTTAGTCAATAGTTAAAGGTTTGTAGAAAATGTTATCCAAATTTCTTATCAATATAGGGCGTAAAAAAGGGGGCCATGTCATGAGTGTTACAGCTTGTCCGTCCTTGCAGGTGGGAGTAATTCACAACACTTTCTTTGATAGTTTTTTGAAGAATCTTACGGTATAAATTTTATTAAAATAAATTGAAAGATACCTGGTGGTTCAATAATTATGTCTAAAATACTTGATTCCATTGGAGATTTTTGAGAGCCAATACGAACCTGTAGTAGTCTTTTCATACGTTTTTTTCATTTCCGGGAGATTTTACACATTTTCCCGAACACCCTTTATAGTAGCTAATATTTTTGGCGAATAAATGACACTAGATATCACTTTTTGAGTCTTGCACACAGCCAATATCACGATTTTTTTCTTTAATTTCATAAAATAAAGCTAGCGAGGAAACGTTAATCGCACGCATCCGCACCACAAGTTGTTGCCAACAGACTCTGCTGTCGACTAAATGAGAACTGTAACCATATAGGTACGAATTTAAGGTTTGGTCGCCTTGTATAAGGGTTGCTGTTGATTGAGACACTGGGATAGACTAAACAAACAAGTTTTATTTACAATAATTTACGAATGTTTACACTACAATATTGTTCGGTGACACCCCGTATAAAAACACGGATCCTGGTTTTACACCTTTTTATTGGATATCAGGTTTACAAACGTTTCTATGATAACACTTTAACGTAAGGTAATAATGACAATTACACTGACATATTTCACTCCTGACTTGATCAAATGTTTCACAATTAGCTTGATCACACTTTGCTTAATCCTTTGCTTTACGTAACATATTATGTTTAATTTAATTCAATACAGAACTATTTGACTAATTATACTTAGTTACAATATGTACACCTTTGTACAAGAACTTATACCTTTACTTGTATACTGAAGAGAAATGCCACATTTTTACTAGCAATAAGAAAGTAGCATTTTTACTACAATGGAAATCTGATATTTCCATCAAAATTGGAAAGAGAACACTTCTACTAAACTGAGAAATTAGAATATGTGAGCAGACATTGCTTTGCGACGGAAGGCAACTTCTTACTCCTGGTTTTACACATAACACGTACAACTCGTGGCGGCTTTTTTCCTCCGAGAGCTGTCGTACGACCCACTTCATTGGTCCACTTACTTAACGCGCCCGTGACGTACTCTTTCGACACTATCCTACCCCTTTTACGTCTGCACTACCCTTTTACGTCCGAGATCTCATTGGCTGCGTCGACCTGCCACGCATTACCGGTTAACGGAAGCATGTCGATGTGTTCTCCTTGCATAGCGACGGGCGGTTTTCTTTGGTTTCTTAATTTTAGATTGGAAGCGGAGTTCAGAGAATTAAATGTCTGTTCCGATGTGTGGAATCTAATAAAGCGCTGTTATTACGTTTATTTAGGAGCTTTACTGTTAAATTTTTTGATTTTTAATATTTTATTAAGAATAAGAAGGAAAGTTAACTGACTTTGGGTTATTAATAAATAGCTTTCAAGGTACAAGAAGTGTTTCTGCAATTAAAGCCTTTGGAAAATTTTGAAGTTTAAAATTAAAGAAATTATTAAAATTATTATTTATAAAATTGAAGAAAAAAAATAGAGGTATATCAGTGCTGTCAAGTAGAATAAAAAAAATAGAATTGACATTATGCAGGGAATAATAAAAAAGTCGTTTTTTAATATTAATCGTAGCCTTGATCATAATTTTTAATAATGTTAAAAAAATTTTTTTTTTTGGTTAGCAGATGGGTTAAGATCATCTCTAATTCGAATCTCTTTCTGTAAGGGTTAATATGAATATTAAATAAAACGTAAAAAAGTATTGTCACTGATATTTTATTTCTAAACTATCTAAACTTAATTTTTAAACTAAGTACAATTATTACGTGTTCTTCAGCTTGGAATTGCTTTCATTCAGGTTAAAGAATTGCATAATAACGATAAAGTAGCTGCTGATGGCTGCGATGTGTGAGAAAATTAGTTTCTTATTGATTTCGATGACTCGCGACAAAGTAAACTTGATTCTTTTAACTTGCATTTGTTCCATAAAGTCCTGTAACTCTTGTCTTTTCTCAGAGAACATTGACTCATCTTTTAACAGATCTTGGCATGTTTTGAAGAGCGTATCAGATTCCTTTACTGATTTGGCACATAAATATGCGGTGATCCAGGGAATAAACTAAAAGAAAGAAAAACAATATAAAATAAGTATCAAAAAATATTTTTTGGCTGCTTGCCAAGATGGGGCCGCTTTGGTCTTAGTCCCAGGATATAGATCCTGGCGGTCTATTCTTCAGTCTCGAATACACACTGTCGCATAAGATTTCAGTATAATGTCGCTTAATAATAACGCGCATCGAAAATTTGGACTTTCGACATATTCTATTCGACATTTTGATGAGTCTGGGGTCTATTCTAGGGTAGGTAGGACTCACTAGAAAAAAATAAATTTTTGTTCGTGACGGTTGTAACTAACCTTTTCTTTAATGATTGTTTTGTTTTAATCGTAAAAAAATATCGGTAATTATTGATATAAAGTTTATTATACAGGGTGTCCCGTAATTAATTGGACATAGGTTAATGTAGGATACCTGACATGAAAATAAAGCGTTTGAGCTTAATATCGCTTAGCAAAATGTTATTGGTTTTCGTTCTACAGGGTGTTAAAACTAATTTTTTACCAAACATTTATTTAAATATCCCGGAATCCACTGGACAGATTAAAGTGAAATTTGGTGTACTCCTATTATTTGGGATGAGGAACACGATCATGATATCTATTTTGCTATTACCACTAGATGGCGCCACATACAACAACATTGAATGATTAAAATGGTCATAACTTTTTTGACCTCTCTGTACACACATTTGCGAGTGAAAATAATAAAACAGCATTTAATTTTAGTCAAAAAAGGTATACTTCTTTGATCTCCAAAAAGTAGACCGTTTTCGAAATAAACGCCTTTCTTATTAGGTTCCGCATGAATACTTAATCTAAAATTTAATTAACCAGGATAAAGTTAGAAAAGGCTATTGATTATAATAAATGTTTAAAATGTTCACCATCCACTAGAACACATTGTCTAATTCTTTTATTTAAGTTTTGCCTGACTCAAAATAATTATTCTTCCAGGGCCCTGATGGTATTGACTCCTTCCACAATCTTTTGCCACAATTCCTGACGGTTATTTATTTTATTTTTATACACAAGGAATTTCAAGTAGCCCCAGAAATAAAAATTTAAGGGGTTAGGATCGGGACTACGCGCAGGCCACGGATATTCACTGCCTCTACCAATCCATTTATGGGGATAAACATCGTCCAAGTAATTTCTGACTTGCAATGAATAATGTGCCGGTGCACCATCGTGCATATACCAACTGTCAAGTCTTAAATTTAGGGGCACATCTTCTAGAAGAATGGGTAGATTATTCCTCAAGAAATTTAGATAACGTTCTCCATCAAGCTTAGCTGGCAATTCAAACGGTCCCACAATACAATCCCCAAAGATACCACACCAAATATTTATTGAAAACTCATGTTGAAAATGGTGTTCTTGGAAAGCATGAGGATTTTCCATCGAATAGATATGATTATTACGCCAATTAAAAGCACCCCTCCTTGTGAACGTGACTTCATCCGTAAATAAAATGTTATTACAAAAAAATGGATCATTCAATTGGCGCTTTTTGAAAAATTGACTGAACTGGAGTCTTGCAGGAAAGTATTGAGGAAGAAGATTCTGAACTGGAGTAAAGTGATACGGATACAGTTTTTCTTCGCGTATAATTCTGGACACCGAAGATTTGCTTACACCAGTGGCTGCCTTAATACGTTTTGAGCTGGTTTCAGGATTTTCGGTAACACGAACCAAAATTTTATCTTCCATATCCGCTCCAATTACCATTGGTCTTCCCGAATTTACGTTTTTGAACGAAATGAGCCCGTTTCGCCTAATCTATCATACAATGCTTTAAATGTTTGATGATTTGGCTGCCTTCTATCCGGATACAGATCTAAATAACGACTCTGCTCTTCGACCACAAAAATTTTCTTGGGCATACACACATACCATCTGAGCATTAGAAAAATCATTGTGACGGGGCAACGAAAATAACACAACAAGAACACGAACCATAGCCAAATTAAAGACTTACTTATTAATACTTCACCTTGACAGGTCGTAGTTATGATGTTTTCATCCTAGGCAAAGCCTAATTTGCAAAACTCCGATAATAATTTGTTCATGCGCAACTTAATAAAAAAATACGTTTATTTCGAAAACGGTCTACTTTTTGGAGATCAAAGAAGTATACCTTTTTTGACTAAAATTAAATGTTGTTGTATTATTTTCACTCGCAAATGTGTGTACAGGGAGGTCAAAAAAGTTATGACCATTTTAATCACTCAATGTTGTTGTATGTGGCGCCATCTAGTGGTAATGGCAAAACAAATATCATATTCGTATTCCCCATCCCAAATAATAAGAGTACACCAAATTTCACTTTAATCTGTCCAGTTGATTTAAAAAAGATAGTAGAACGAAAACTAATAACATTTTGCTAAGCGATATTGAGCTCAAACGCTTTATTTTCATGTCAGGTATCGTACATTAACCTATGTCCAATTAATTACGGGACACCCTGTATTAATTTAGTTTCATAAACAATATGAAGTAATATATATCAAAAATAATAAAAGCACAAATCTTTTTATGTTAGTTGTTTAGTTTTTTTTTGTATATCGAGCACTACATATTAGAAATAATAAAGTACAAAATGTTTGTATGCCAGTGAAATTTAATTTTTAACGGAGTTATACATCACATTGTTATTGAACATAAAAAGATCTATATTTAGTAATGCATTTTATTTAATTTCATTATTTTCCCATAGCTTCCAGGTTTTCTGTCCGCCAGGATTTTTTTTAAACCAATAATAATCCACTTATTTCGGGTGCCTTTGAAGATTAAAGATGTAGAAAGTTTTCCCCTTACTAGAACAAGAGTACCTATTTTCCGTATTTTCTTCCCCATTAAAATGATTATCATAAATGTTTAAATTATGAAACGTTAAACATAGTCGTTCGAGTTCGAAATATGTTACACGAAAAATAGTCACAATTCTAAGTATTTGGGGTATTTTATTCAAAATTTTAAAATAATAAAGTTTTATCTCACCTTTTTGATCAATCTTGTGTAAAACTAAAACGACTTAAAATTTGTAAAACTAAAAACTAAAATTAATGACTCCGATAATTTTATTGAAAATATACATGGTTATAAAGAATATTAATGGTGCTTCATTCTTTTTTACTACGCTGTATAACTGTTTATTACAAACGTATAAAAACGTCCATAAATATAGTTAGGTACTTTTAGCATTGAAAATTTTAAGGAGAGTTTATATTGCATTGAGATCTTTAGTAGGGAATCAAAATTGCTTTTTATTTTGAAATTCGTGCAAAAACGTACTTGAGATATGTACTTTCATAATTAATAATGCGCTCATAAAATTAATGGTTTATTTTAAAATCCAATAATTCTCTAATTATTTTTTCAATATTTTGATGATTTCATACCAAGTTATGTTTTAGCGACTGTAAGGAAAGAATATGTAAACTTCTTATCGTGATCTGTGATGCAGAATTATTCGTTTAGAGGTATTCCTTACAAAATTTCGATTTCTTTAACTAAGTTACCATGCTAGAAGCGGTGTTGCAGTTCGAGACATTCGTGATTTGCTGGCGGCGAGGGGCTAAAAAATCGATTTTTTTATTTCGCTAGAATATTTATTTTCGAAGGTGGATTAGAGAACTAAGGTGCCTTTATAAGCTTGTGGATCCCGGGGAACTTCCCCGTCTAGCCCTTCGATAGCTACGCCGCTGCGTGTAATACTAACCTACTATTTTTAAGTGAGATCGTTTTATGTCAAGGTGGCAGTACCGATGCAGTTTGGTATTTTAATCATTATTTTTCTCTATTTAAAATCGCATTTGAAAAAAAGAGGACGAAGAAAACACCAATATATTAAGTTGTATATCAATTTTAGGAAATTTAAAAATTAAATTATCTTTTGAATATTTAAAATGAAAAGGCGGTTAATAATTTTTTCAATGCTTCAGAAAAAAATTAAAATTAAACGTCTTGTAGTACGTATCCATAATTTTTATTACTCAACAAAGTGAATAAAGCGAGAAGTACTGTAACATTTGTCTTCTATCCGAAAAACTGTTCTTTATGAATAGGAGTCTATTATAGTCTTTCAAATTGTGAAATATAATGGGTTTAAATTAGGATATTATATAATTATATAATTATATAATTATATAATTATATATATAATTATATATATAAATTATATAATATATAATTATATAATTATATAATTATATAATTATATAATTATAATATGAAACGGCTGTACG
Organism: Listronotus oregonensis; assembly: GCA_019359885.1. Taxonomy (NCBI): domain Eukaryota; kingdom Metazoa; phylum Arthropoda; class Insecta; order Coleoptera; family Curculionidae; genus Listronotus; species Listronotus oregonensis. The sequence goes on along the minus strand of JAHBCN010005844.1, from coordinate 33,286 downwards.
ATTAGGGCAGGCTAATACTCACCATTGTCATTAAATTAATAAACGTGGCTACCCAATATTTTAGGCTTAAACCTGGATTGTCACCAAAGTATTTCTTAGAGTTTATATTATCATAAAATACACTGGTATATATTAGTGTTCGGGCCCAGAAATAGGCATAAAGAAAAAATAGCGAGGACCCAAAGATTTTGTTGAGGAGGTCCATTATTATTTGCAACTCGAAAAATATATTTCTACATATTCGTATATTATGTAAAATAACATAAAACTGTTTACTTTGACTGGCCTTAATGTTGTCATTTAAAGCTTTTAATATTAGACCTACTTTCTTTACAAACTCCTCAAATAATATTGTAAGGAAACGCTATAAAAGAAGAAAATAATTCGATACAAAAGATAGAAGATGGGAATTCTATTGATATGGGCATATAAATCATTTATAACATATATGAAAACTAAAATAGTTTTAATCAAAAATTTAAAAAATGGGCTTCTCACAGGTTTTGCACCAGACTTAATATGAGGGTTTACTTTATTTTTTAATGAATCAAATCTTCCAAATAGCTCTTGCCATCGTTTTTTGTAAAGATATGATTTAAACATTATATTAGCAATTAAAAGATAGCCCACTATGGTTAAAATTATTTCCCAAGTTACGAGCATGATTTTATTTGGTCTGCTTGAATGTAAAATATAATCTATACTTTGTTTAATCCCTAGGATGTCTATGGTTGTTATGGTTATTAGGATTAAAATTATCAATAGGAAATATAAAGAATGATATTTAGTCTTTTGATCCCTTAAACTGTATGGAGGCACTATTCCAATAACCGTATAATATAAAATCATTTGTTTAAAAAACAAAATATTGTTTTTTCTATATCCAAACATTTTGTGTACTTTGTTATGGCTTTTGTACATAATACTGTGAATTGAATATGTAACAAATAAATTATTGTTGCTTTTAGAGTTAAGTAATTAATTACTATTTTTTATAGAATTGTTTACAGTGAAAAAATATCATTATTTTAATGAATCAAATAGTAATGAAATAGCACGTTGTTATTGTCAACACAAGGGTCTACTAATTTATTCTTTTTTCTGATAATTTTTTGTCGTTGAGGTGAAAGTCCGCACGTTCGGGTATTTTCTACACTTTTCATGAACTAATCTGGAATAAAAATAATTAGGAGCTCTTCGTCGACTTCTTCGACTTCGTCCCTTTTTAAAATCCGCTTGCACATGCACACGGCCTTCGAACTTCTTCCATATACCGAGTGATGCGTCCCGAGCGAAACATAGGAAATCCCATGTAAATTTTAAGGGGGTCAATTATTGGCTCCCCTGTACATTTTACAGAAAATATGTAAGACAACTTTTTGAAGGGACCAATCTGACAAACCCTCATGCCAAGTTTCAAAAAATTTTAATAAGTGAATCTTGAATTATTCAGTTAAATGTAATTGCAAAATTACCAAATTTTCGGTTAAGGTAAAACCAAACTGGCACCAGTAAAATGAATATTGTCCCTGACATGAGGAGAAGTGTCAATAAATCAGTGACCGTCGGTATTTAAAAAAAAAGAATTATTCAATTGACGAAAAAGTATCCATAATTAAGTGGCATTATGCGGAAAACAGTTTTAGTTTATTTCCCCGCCAAGCCCATTCCGTCCATTTCAACTATTAAACGTATTGTCAGTAAGTTCAAGTCCAAAGCTACGTAATAAATAATTGTAAATGTTCAACTCAGGATACCGAAAATAGAGCCGAAGAAAGAGAGAACAGAGATCTTAATATTCTACTAAGTGTAGAGGAAAACAAAATGGTTAGCACGAGGGTTTTTGGGCAAGAGGTAAATAAGCATCATAGGACGGTATTGCGCACTTTGAAAAAACACAAATATTATTCGTAAAAATTCGAAAAACATCAAGAGCTGCAGGAAGGAGATAAAGAGCGAAGAATGGAATTTTGTTTTGAAATAATGGACAAAGCAACTAACAATAGGAATTTTTTAAAAAATATTTGTTTTACCGATGAATGTACATTCACCCTCAACAATGAACCAAATGTTCAGAATTGCCGGTATTGGAGCCAAGAAAATGAACATCGCTTTGTTCATACTCGGACACAATATCCACAAAAAACAAATGTATTCGTAGGAATTATCGGACACCATATCATTGGACCCTTTTTTATGGACTATAACCTGACAGCAGAAATCTATTTGGACCTATTTCAAAATCAAATTGGACCCGCCTTGGAAGAAGTTGTTCAGGAAGATCAAATGATCTAGTACCAAATGGATGGTTGCCCCGCCCATAATGCCCGTATGGTTAGAGAGTACCTGGAAAATACTTTTAACGGCAATATTATTGGTCCACGGTACCGGATACTTTGGCCAGCCAGGTCACCTGATCTTTCACCGAATGACTTCTTTCTGTGGGGTCACCTAAAAAGTGTCATTTATAAAAGTGTAAAATTTGAGAATCTAAACCAGCTACTTTCGCTATTTCGTTAGAATGTAATAAAATTTCGCAATATCAACTTAGCAACGTTAGAAATGAATTTTATGATCGGTTGGGATATTGTTTAGCTGTAAATGGGGGGTTGTTTGAATATTTGATTAATTCATGTTTTTATGTAATTCTCTATTATTTTTAAAAAAGTTATTGTATTTTATTTCATTTTATTTTTCACACCTAGTAAAATATTAAGAGTTCAGTTCTCTCTTTTTTGGATCTATTTTCGATCTTCTGAGTTAAACATTTTCAATTATTTATTGCGATGGCTTTGGACTCGAAATCACTGACAATACGTTTAATGGTTGAAATGGATCAGATAGGCTTAATGGGAAAATAAATTAAAAATATTTCAGATTCTGCTATTGGTTTAATTAAATTCTAGTATGATAACATTATTTTTTTAATGATCGATAGTAATAATTGTTATTACTTAAGATTAATTGTTACATTAAATTTAATGTTTGATAAAAAATAATGTTAAGGTGTCTTTTACTTTGAATGTAATGGTTGTGAGATTGATGAAACGAAAAAAAAAACATTCCTTGTATTCGGCTGTACGTCAGATTTGACAAAGCCTTATAACAAATTATTTGCTGGTGGCTGGTGTCTGTTTGGTTTTACCTGAACCGAAAATTTGGTAATTTTGCAATTACATTTAATTGAATAATTCAAGATTTGCTTATTAATTTTTTTTAAACTTGGCACGAGGGCTTGTCGGATTGGTCTCTTCAAAAAGTTATCTTACATTTTTTCTGTAAAATGTACAGGGGAGTCAATAATTAACCCCTTAAAATTTACATGGGATTTCGTATGTTCCGCTCGGTGACGCACCACCCGGTATATTACAAATAAATGGTGTTTTTCTTACAAACTGATTTTATCCATGCAAACCGCATTTAAAATTAACAGAGGCAACTCTATCGATAAGGTTATGGGCAAACTGAATTGATTTTAAACCATCTGTATTTTATAACTTGTACCAATACTTACCATTGACAACAAATTAATAGCTAGAGTAGTAAAAAACTCAAAATGTGCTTCTCTTCCAAAATATGTCTTTAATGCTATTGTTTCGTATAACACACTGGCGTAGATTAGTGTTCGGGCCCAAAAATATCCATAAAGGAAAAACATAGAATTTCCAAAAATTTTGTTGATAAGGTTTATAATTATTTGTATTTCAAAAAGCATTTTTCTGCATTTTCGAATATGAAAAACCACATTAGGTTTTTTATGACTCGTTTTAAGTTTGATATTAATACCTCTAAGTATTAATTTGACCATGTCTATATACTCTCCAAACAGTACTACAAGGGTAACGTTATAAAAGAAATATATAATTCTATTCAAAAGAAATCCAAGAGGAATTTTTCCGAACCATACATAAAAGTTATGGAAATTGTATATGTAAATTAAAACAGTTTTAATAAAGAATTTAAAAAACGGTCTTTCGAGAAGCCTTTTGACTTCAGATGACTTATTATTAAGATGTATTTCGTTCTCTAAAAAAACAAATCTTGCAAACAGCTCTTGCCAAATGTTTCTGTGAAAAACTGAACCAAATATTACATTAATTATTACAAGATAACCTACTGTTACCAAAATTATTTCCCAAGTTATAAAAATGCGTTTATTTGGCCTTTTGGACTGTAAAACGAAATTTATTCTATCATGTAAACCTATAACTACTAAAGTTGTTAAAGCAATGTAGATACAAATGGAATAAAGGTAATATAAAGAAAAACCTTTGGTTTTATAATCATTAAAATTCGAGTTAAAACTGCAAGGGGGCACTACTCCAATTGCACTATAATATGAAGTCATTGATTTAAAAGAGAAAATATTCCCTTTTGCGTGAGTACACATTCAAATTTTTTTATAATCCAATATGATGGTAAAAAAATGTTCGAAATAAAAAAAAACTATGCGTCAAGAAAAACTGTTACATTACGCACACTTTTTTGTAATCGGGCCAGCAATTTCATCCGGTTAAGAGCCACCAATTAACTAATTTTATGAAAATAAATGGCTTTCAATATAGGCATATTAATTAGTGATAATTATATTTGTTTATTTACAAGTTTATGTTTAATTGTATTGTTTTATAGCAGTTATAAAAAATAGTAATTAATTACGAAATTGTGCGTCAAACACTCCTTTGATGTCAACAGTGCGGTGTAATTTTTCCTAAAATTTCTCTGATATAAAAAAAGTGAATGGCTCCCAATATGGGCATATTATTTATTGATAATTATTATTATTTGTTTATATACACAGCTTTTGTCTAGTTGTATTGATTTATAGTAATTTTAATAAAATAGTAACTACAAAACAATGCGTCAAACACTCCTTTGTTGTCAACGGTGTGGTGTAATTTTTCCTTAAATTTCTCTGATATAAAAAATGGTTGGCTTCCAATATGGACATATTAATTTGTGATTATTATTTGTTTATTTACAAGCTTATGTCTAATTGTATTGTTTGATTGCAATTTTAATAAAATAGTTAATAATTACGAAACGGTGCGTCAAACAGTCCTTTGTTGTCAACGGTGGGTGTAATTTTTTTCTAAAATTTCTTTGCCCAATATGGGCATTTTAATTTGTGATAATTATTTGTTTATTTACAAGCTTATGTCTAATTGTATTGTTTTATAGCAATTTTAATAAGCAAAGTAATTAGTTACGAAACGGTGCGTCAAACACTCCTTTGTTGTCAACGGTGTGGTGTATTTTTTCCTAAAATTCCCCTGCCCAATATGGGCACATTAATTTGTGATAATTATTTGTTTATTTACAAGCTTATGTCTAATTGTATTGTTTTATAGCAATTTTAATAAGCAAAATAATTAGTTACGGAACGGTGGGTCAAACACTCCTTTGTTGTGAACTGTGTTGTGTAATTTTTCCTTAAATTTTCTCGATACAAAAAATAAATGGCTCCCAATATTGACATATGAATTTGTGATAATTATTTTATTGTTCACAAGTCTATGTCTAATTGTATTGTTTTATTGCAATTTTAATTAAAAAAGTAATTAATTACGAAACGGTGCTTCAAACACCCCTTTGTTGTGAAAGGTGCTAAGTAATTTTTCCTAAAACATCTCTGATATAAAAAAACGAATGGCTTCCAAAATGGGCAGGTAAATAAGAGATATTTATTTGTTAATTTACAAGCTTATGTCTAATTATATTGTTTTAAAGCAATTAAAAAACAGTAATTAATTACGAAACGGTGAGTCAAACACTCCTTTGTTGTGAATGGTGCTGTGTAATTTTTGCTAAATTTTCTCTGATATGAAAGAATGAATGGCTCACAATATGGACATAATAATAACTGATAATCATTTGTTTACTTACACGGCCCATGTCAAATTGTATTGATTTATTGTAATTTTATTAAAATAGTAATTAAATAGAACACGGGTGCGTCAAACACTCCTTTGTTGTGAACGGTGCTGTGTAATTTTTCCTAAAATTTCTCTGATATAAAAAAATTATTGGCTTACAATATGAATGATTATTTTCACTAATTGTATAGATATATTGCAATTTTATTTAAATAGGAATTAAATAGGAAACGGTACACTCCATTGTTGTCAACGGTGCGGTGTAACTTTTCCTAAAACTTCTCGGATATAAAAAAAAATGAATGGCTTCCATTGTGGGCATATTAATTAGTGATAATTATTTTTTTATTTGCACGACCTATGTCTAATTGCATTGAAATTGCATATTAAAAAGTTATAATTATTTGTTTATTTACGAGCAATACAATTAGATATAATCTAATTTTATTGTTTTATAGCAATTTTTAAGATCATACTTCAAAATATTAATTACAATTGCTGCTTTAATATCAATAGCATTGCCTTTGACAAGAGCCCATTTTCTAGGTTTTTCTTCCGTAATTAAAATAAATATAAATGGTGAGCGTTCGGAGGCCGCTTGAAAGCAGATTTTAAAAAGAAACTGGGTAAAACCCCGATACTTTTTGTGTTAAGGGAAATCCGATTAACTGGAAAATAATATATAATAAAAAAAAGTCGAAGAAGAGCTATTCATTATTTTTAGTGCCAGATTAGCTCAGAAAAATTGTAGAGCGTATAAGTACAGGGTTTTCCCGTATAATTGCGCACCCCTTTAAAATATTTATTTTTATAGATAGAAAAAAATAGTTTAAATGAAAGTTGCAGGATTTTTCATGAAGATTTTCATGGTGTAAGATAGAAAAACAAATGATGATCGGAAAATTAACAAATCACTATCAACTTCGTTATTTTAAATGGAACACCCTGTATATGATTGAAAATTCAAATTCTGCTAATCTTCCTCTTTTCAAATATTAAACAAAAATTAATAAACTTATCTATGTTCGGATAAACGAGTTGCAAGTTATTTGAATTTAAAATCTGTTCTTATAAGCCATAGTTAGCCATGGATACAACCCAAAGTTTGGCAAAGTTAAGTCGCGTTAGCCATGGTTCGTCTTGGAAACCAAACAAAAATTAGGTTCTGTCAATTTTTGTCATAAATATTACATTGCTTATTACAAAATATCCCGCTAGGACCAAAATTACTTCCCAAATTATAAAAATGCGTTTGTTGGGCCTCTTGGATTGTAAAACAAAACATATCCTTTCATCTAGGCCTATTACAACTAAAGTTGTTAAAGTGACGTAAATACACACGGAATATAAAGAAAAGCAGTTGATTTCATAACCCCTAAAATTGAAAGGAGGCACTGCTTCAATCGCACTGTAATATGGAAACATGGGTTTAATATACAAAATATTTGTTTTTGTATGTGTAAACATTTTAAACTACTTATATGGTGGTATATAAAGACAGAACAATATACTAAATACAAAAAATGCGATAAGAATATAAACAACTCTTACATTATGCATACTATTTTGTAATCAAGCAAGACATTAGATTAATGATCGTCAACCAAACAATTGTATAAAAATTAATGGTGCTAGTGCAGGCGCCTTAGGGAGTTGAGTATGCCAAATATGCTTAAATTATTATTCCTGAGATACCAAACAATAAAAAAAAACAATGTTGCTGAAAGCCTCGTTAGTCCTTTTACTTCCACCTCTTATCCTTGACCAGGGCCGGATTAATTTACCATAGGGATTTAATTTTAGAATACTGTTGCTTAAAATATGTACTAATTTCATTTCGCAACTTTTCGACCCTTATAAATCAACCCTTATTTTAGCTTAATTAAAAAAAAGATTTATCCCCAAAAAATTAATAGCTTTACAGATTTAATAATTTAAAATATTACTGCCTAAAATATTACCAATTTTATTCTTTTGCAAATTTTCAATCCTTAAAAACCACCCTTTACAACATTGCAATTCTTATAAACCAATGCAATAGATATAAATAGGAAAAAAAGTAGAATTGCATACAAAAATTGTACCGGTAAAAGTATAAAGTATACCGGTTTTATAGAATATTATGCTCCGAAGTGGGCTCTTCGACTTTTTCGAAAAAAAAATTGATTGGTTTTTTAAACATAGCTCCTTTAGTTTTAATGATAGAAAGTTTGTTCAAAAATAATTTTGTAGGGTTTTTTAAGAGCCACAAGGCTATGTAAATTAAATCCTTTTTAATCCCTTAGTTTTAAAATGGGATGAGGTTAAAGGGCTAGAATAAGGTGGTGCTCGCTCGTAAATAGAGGTTTTAAACGGCCATATCTGACCAAATATTTATTGTACAAAAAATATATGTAATAAAAAGTCTTTGTTATCAAAAAAGCTATAACTCGGTACACTAGCATTTCTTTCGTATCTCCAGTATTGTTGGAGTTATTTTGAAGAAAATGGCTATTTTTACGAAATTGCGGAAAATCTTTTTTTTAAGCTCCAATTTTTCTAAAATTAAGCATTTTAATTTGGTTAAACTTCTAGAATGTATTAATAATACATATATAAAAAGAATTGCAGAAGGTACAGATCTATTTTAATTAAGAGGGGAATTAGGGGGTTGTTTTTAATGATCTTTTCGTAGAAAAAAGTAGGGACCGACCTTATTTTTATCATAACTCGCTTAATTTTTATGCTAAAAACTCTTTTTTTTGTTTTTAAAAGATAGGTCTGATTATATACTTTAAAAAAGGCCTTATATGCTTTCCTTGAAAAATGCAAAGTTTTCCCGCTATTTGACTTTGAATCTTTCAAATTTAACATTTGACGAACAAAAGCTAACCATTAACAAGCCGTAGCTCGGTCTGTATTGGTTGTAGAGAAATTATAAAAAAACTTTTTTTCAGTTTTTTTATAAGCTACAATTTTGCTTTCTACAATTTTTTTGATAAAATGCATATTTTTAGAGTTATTTGTGAAAATCCCATTAAAAACGTCGATTTTTCGTCGAAAAACTTTTACTTTCAATTGCGAATAACTCGAAAAATATTAGTTTTACGAAAAAATGTATAGAACATTTTCTACTTAAAATTACTTTCTTAATCGATTTCTGTAGTTAAAATGTAATAAAAAATTTCCACTTCCAAGATGGGGTGGCAATCACCCTCAGGATAAAAGCACACCTCGACATAATATAAACTTTCATCCTTGGGCTATTCCCTACCCTCTGAAAATTTCAGGTAAATCCATGCGGGACAAAAAAATTCCTAGCCAAAATGCTTCATCTCCTGTGCTATAAATTCATTGTCGATAATGGCTATTGAAAATGATGTATTAAAGAAGGTCAACTTTGAAGAAATTTTAAACGACTTTATATCTAAAAAATGTAGAAAAGTCCATATATTTAAACTTACAGTACTTCACAATTTTTTTCTTTTGTTTATTGTATTTTATTGCATTTGACTATATTAAATTTAAAACCACCGAGTCGCGTTTCATTTCTCTTTCCTGTTCTATGAGATTCATTCATTAATACCATTTCAGTGAAAGAAAACTAAATCAAAATCATTTGCGACGTTTGGGATTTAGGTAGGATAATTTGTCATAGACAGAACACACATGCATAGACATACAGATACGCAGAAACGCGGCTTTTGTTACTAGACAACTGATATACTGCTTAGTGCTTATATACCTTTTTTGTAAATAAAATAAATATGTATTATGTACATAGAAAACACCCAGACTTAGGACGTCATCCATGCCTATGTCGGGAATCGCACTTGGGACCGGGGGTAGAAGGCAAAGATGTTAACACAAGGGCGTCTATAAGGGGGGGGGTAATGGGGGTAGTTACCCTCCCCCAAAACCCTACCTACCACGTCATCGGCAAATATATTTTCAAATTCAAAAATGAAAGTAACAACATAATTTTAATGCTGGTTAAAACTGAGTTAGAACTATGGTTTAAAAAACGGAAAAACGAAACAAATATCCCAGATTCAGCAATTTCAACCCCTAAAACGTGTGATAAACAGTTATACCCTTATGTTCATTTAGCATTATATCTTGTATGTTCTATGTTAGTGAGCGTTGCATCCTCGGAGAGAAGTTATTCTGCACTAAAAAGATTAAAAACGTGGTTAAGAGCATCTATGAGTAAAGAACGATTAGTTGGTCTAGCGCTTTTACATGTGAATAAAGACATACCATAAATACAAATTCCATTGTGGACAGATTTGCAAAAATGAAAAAAAAAAGTTGTTTTTATATTACAGTTGGTGTTTAATACTTGATTTCAAAAAAGTGGTTTTCTTTTAAAAGTAATGTTGAACAAAAAATTGTCAATTTGAAAATAGTAATTTAGGATTAGGTTTTTCTTTGTTTTGTACATATTATAACAAAAAGATATTGTTAAATATGTATGTATAATCTATAATAAGTTACTTTATGACTAAATACATGTTTGCCATGTAATTAAAGTTTAAATTAGTTTGTGCACTGTGTTATTTTTCAATTATTAATAACTTTGCAAATACAAAGCTTCTTGTTATGGCAATTCCACAAAACTGGAGGAAAGTTAAGGTGGCGTTCATACCAAAGGCCTGTCGGCGTCCTATGGATGAGCCGAAGTCCTATCGCCCCATTAGCTTATCTTCTTTTCTCCTTAAAACTATGGAGAAAATAATTGACCAGCATATAAGACGCGAATTTATCTCTAAAGTTCCACTGCATCCAAAATAATTTGCCTACCAACCGGCAAAATCAACGATCAATGCTCTACAATGTCTAGTCAGAGACATTGAAAAGACATTCGATGCAAAAGAAGCGGCTATGTGTGCATTTCTTGATATAGAGGGTGCGTTTGATAACACCTCATTCGAATCCATACAAAGAGCAGCAGAATCAAGGGACATTAAACCCTCAACGATTAAATGGATTAAATCCAAGTAAAGCAATTATAATACCGTTTACAAAAAGGAGGAAAACAAGATTTATAGCTCCTATGTTAAACGGCATTACGATCAAACTTTCTAAAGAAGTAAAATATCTGGGAATTGTCCTTGACCAGAAACTCAATTGGAACTCGCAAATAAAAGGACTATCGCAAAAGCATCAACGGCACTATGGGCGCGCAGACTATTGTAAAACATGGGGTCTAAAACCCAAAATGATCTACTGGTCATACATTACAGTTGTAATACCTATAGTTACTTTTGCCTCACTGGTCTGGTGGCCGAAAACAGAGGAAAAACTACAAAGGAAAGTTTCTGAAACTGCAGAACTTGCCCGTCTGGGAATTACTGGAGCAATGAAAACTTGCCCAAGGTAGCTCTGGAAACAATGTTGAACCTCCTTCCCCTGCACCTGCACATAAAGAGGGAGGCGATACTGAGTGCCTCCAGAGTAATCCAGACACAAAATATAAAGTCAGGAACCTGACTGGTCACCTTAAAATTTTGGAAAAAATCAAGATTGAAGCTCTGACCAAACCCACGGACATGATGTCTATAGTGCGGGACTTCCAGCGCTCTTTTGAAGTGGTTATTCAAGACCGCCAAACCATGAGTGTGAAGGAACCAAAGCATGAAAAAGGCTCACTTGTCTGGTACACTGATGGATCTAAGATGGAACAGGAGGTTGGAGCGGGTGTCTTTGGACCTAGATGTAGACTATCAAAGTCTCTAGGCAGGGCTCCCTCCATCTTCCAAGCTGAAATCCATACAATTGACATTTGCGCTTCTGAATGTGCCAAAAAGGCCTTCGAGGCGCAACCATATATATTTTATCGGACAGCCAGGCTGCTTTGAAGGCATTGACTTTATGCTCTTTTAATTCAAAGCTGGCCTGGGAATGCCGACAATCACTAAACCAACTGGCCAAACCAACAGAGTTACTCTGGAGTGAGGCTACGAGGGGCATGAAGGAGTGGGAAAGGGGCACAGAGACCTTTCTATGGACCTGAGCCCTTCTGTGGCACCACTAGAGGCCACCTCTACGAGGAACCAGAACATGGAAAAAGTCAAAAGAGACTTACTGGAACAACATCCCAGGACAAAGGCAGGCGAAAAGATTTATTTCGCATTCACCTAAGTACACAAAGAAGTTCTGATTCAAAAATGAACTGTAACTGGTTACCGACTTCCTAACAGGACATGGCCCTTGGAGGAATCACCCAAAAAATGGGAAAGACTGAGGATGAACAATGTCGGTTTTGTCACGAGGAAACAAACGGAAAATCTCTGTGAATGCAGAGAACTGACCCGACAACGGCTTAAATACCCCGAAGGGATATATCCTACTCCTAGAGATATTATTAAGCTTGCACCGCGTAGTATCCTGAACTTTGCTAAAGGTATAGGAATTACTGGGCACTAAACAACGAAGGGTATTCACAAAAGATCTCTTTAAGTCGAAGTGAAGGAGGGCTACACTAGAGCCGAGCGACCCCGTTCATTACAATACAATACAATACAATATGGTAAATTATATTTAATTGTTAATATATTTTTATATTGCATCTATACTTTGGATACTAGAAACTAAGAAATTTAACAGGTGAAAGATATATGGAAGAAAAGTAATATTATTAATTAATATTTAATGATGAGGTTTTCAGGACGAATTTGTTGTTTCCGCATGAGGCGTCAGCTGAGTTCAGAATAGCAAATGAGTGCTAAGAACCTATTTTGGATGCGTGCTACAAACAATTTTTTCTGTTTAAGTTTATGAAAAATGTGTGCAAACATTATAAATGTACATATTAATATCAATAAATACTTTCACCATGATTTTGACTCAATAACAACAGGGTTATTTTCCAGCAAATAACAGTTTATGTAACATATTTTGTCAGGTTTGTGTTCATTGTTTTTTTTTTCGATACTAAAATTACCCCTCCCAGGAAAAAATATTATCGACGCCCTTGTGTTAACAACACACGATTCGGTCAGTCAGAGTAAAAAAAGGGTAAAAATGGGGCTCCAAGAATTGCATTGCCTAGGGCCCCTGACAGGGTTAATCCGGCTCTGTCCTTGACCCACAAGTAAATGGGGCATAGCATGCAGCGGTATATTCTTATGTATTTACGCAATATAATTAAGGTTTTCTGCCTAACATCTACTATTTTTATTTGGTAAATACAGGGGAATTTTAAGTAAAAAAGGAAAATGACATATTTTAAAATGTTTCCAATAATTTGTAAAAAACAATTTGTAAAAAACCGGACATTTTCTCCATAGAAACTTTTGAGTAGTACTGACTGGTCTAGGAGAAAAAATTTCTTTAGGTTGGCAACCCTACTTTTAGCCATTTAAATAATTTCAGTGGGCTGATGATTGTATTTCAGGAAAAAAATAAAAAAACGAAAAAATTATCTTGCCCCTCGTAGGATGCTACGTACGTTTTGATTTTACCCGGTAAGCTTTTAGCGTTAAAAATGGTTATAAAATATTACAAAACAATATAAATCAAATTATACCATAATCTAACAAGTCTCCTTGTGCTAAACAATTAGACATTAAGAACAATTGTGTATTAATTACTTATTAAAAACAAAACATAATGAGTACTAAACGCTAATCATAATTAGGGCTATGTTTACCTTTTGTTTATAAATACATAAAAGAAAAAAAAATCTTGACACTTCCCTTTAAAATTTAAACGGGTCTTTCAGTCTGCTTAAAATGAATTTTGTGTTATCAGTAGCGTTATGGGCATCTCAAATCTTATTAATTTCAGGTAATTTGTTTTTATAGACGTTTATATTATTTTTACCTAATAACAGTAATTTAACATTAAAAAGGTTATTAAATTAAAATTTTAATTTTTGTCACTCCTAAAGTTAAAGAAAATTTTAAAAAATTGCTTATTAGACATTCTATTGACTATCACTTTAAATAAGAACCAAATTGGTAACAGCAATTTTAAGTTTGATGGTGGTTTTTGGGTGCCTAAATGAAAAAAATACAAAGTGCTTTTAAATCTGAGCTTGGGTTTCTAAAAATGGGCTTTTGTCATTTTAAAAATTCTAAAATATTTCGAGATTTATGCATTTTATCAGAAAAATGTAAAAAGATTGTTTTGAAAGAAATGAAATGTTCTATCGAAATGGTACCTTCTTAAGTTGAAAAGAATTATTACAAAATCAATGCAAAAAAAGTATAAAAAATCGAAAATCGCAATTTTGATTTGATTTTTTTTAAGATTTTTGTCAACAACTTTTTTCTAAAAAAAGATAGGTACAGACATTGCTTCAAAAAAGAAAGCTGTTAGCTATTTAGCTATGTTCGCAAATATAAATGAGAAATTTAAAATTCAAAAAAATCATATATCTGCCATGTTTTAATAAATATAATATAGCGAGGCTCATTTTCAAAGTTTTGGTGCTAGCTTCCTTATAAAGCAATGCCCATGCGTATTTTGTCTTAGACAAAGTTGTGGAGAAAAATCTAAAAAATATACTTACTTTGGTAGGTACCATTTCAATATTATCATCAACCAAAAAGCTTTTGTGTAAATCGGTTCTTTGTTTAACCTAAAAATAAAACAATGTATAACATTTTTTTTTTTGTAAATTGATTGATTAATTTGTCTTGTCATCCCATTTTTTGTCCTTGTCTGCGCATAGATTAAAAAGTTTTAAACTCGATGGAAAAGTAATACTTAATTAAATTATCATTTTTTTTTCAGCTCTTTGTGAAGACACAGAAATATTTCCAAATGGCCTAAAATCATTATGTTCCCCGAAATATGAAAGTATCGCACATGCCCGGAACAAAAGACAGATTGATGAAGAATTACTGTACACAAGTTCACGGGTAAGGGGGCTATTTTAAAAAAGACAATACAGTTTTCTGGTGTTTTTTATATTAATACAAAGCATTTTTTATGTTTAGTTTTTTGTATAGAAATAATAATATGTGTGCTATGCAGAGCTGGGTAGAAATCGAATCCTTTTGGAATCGAATCCAGGAATCGATTTCTTTTTAAGGATCCGAAGGCTGGAATCGATTACTTTTTAAAAATGGAATCCGTGATCCAGATTCGTTATATAGTTTTAAAAAGATCCAGAATTGATTCCTTTCTGAGAGCAAGGGCGTCGATAATATTTTTTCCTGGGAGGGGTAATTTTAGTTTTGGAAAAAACAACTCTGAACACAAACCTGACAAAATATATTACATAAACTGTTATTTGCTGGAAAATAATCCTGTTGTTATTGAGTCAAAATCATGATAAAAGTATTTATTGATGCTAATTTGTACATTTATAATGTTTGCACACATTTTTCATAAACTTAAACAAAAAAAAAATGTTTGTAGCACGCATCCAAAATGAGTCAAGTCAAGTCAAGTCAAAATATGCTTTATTGTTATAAAGAAAGATTCTTGTTAACAAAGCAAAAGTAACTAATAGAATATTATACACTTACCTAAGTAAAATCTAACTATAAGTGTCTTAAAAATAATTGTCATTTCAGTGTAATGAAGTAGAAAAAAAAATCTACATAAAAATAAATAAACCAGTTAATAAATACTATACGGGTCATTGTCATTTGAATAAAATAAAACAAACAAAACATAAAAAAAAAAATCAAACAACAAAATTTTAAAATAGTCAAAATTTTAAATAAGATAAAACTAAAACTAACTAATACTTATAAACGATCGCTGAAATACTCAGTCAGAGAATAATATGCCCTGCTCAGTAAACATACTTAACCGTCCTTCTAAATTTTTTAAAGGCTGTATCATTTTAATAGCCTTCGGCAGATGATTGTACATTTTTTTTTGAATCATAAAAGAGCGATGCTTTGATTAAACGGAACGCGGGATCGGTAACGGCAACACCCCCAAATCCGACGGGTATTATGAGAATGAATAGCATCTATTGATGCTCAAATTTTTTATGCATTAACGAAACGGTCTTCAGTATGAATAAGGAAGTTAAAGTCAAAATTCCATGCTTTACAAACAAAGGTTTGCAGGACTCCCTAGGACCAGCTCTACACATATTTCGCAAAGCTCGTTTTTGCAGCACAAAGACAGAATTAAACAAATACTGGCTACAGTTTCCCAAACGCTATTCCATACCTTAGGGGGACTCATAAGAGAAGAGTACACCGTTCTTGCAATATTTACATTCAGTTCGCCAGAAACCACTCTTACGACAAAACACCCCGATGCTAATTTCTTACAGAGACTAAGAATGTGTTGTTTAAACTTAATTTATTATCGATATATATACCTAAAAATTTTACCTCGAAACGGTTTGCAATTAAACTATTGTCGATACAAACATTAGCCATTGCCCCATTGAATTGCAATATATTAGTCTTGGATGTATTAAATGACTAAAAGGTTAGCATCACACCATTTTTTCTCTTTTAAGATCCTCGCTGACAGTTTTATTCAGTTCTTCGCTACTGCTATTGTGCCACAAAATGGTAGTGTCATCTGCAAATAAGGTAAAGCGGCCTCTAATCTTTTAAAAACGCTATATCATTTATATACAGTAAAAACAATATAGGCCACTATCTCATCGGATTCAGAACCTTGCACATCAACTTTTGGATTCGTCCGGTCAAGTATGACTTGAACCAAGACAGAGCATTACCTCTAAAACCATACATCTCAAGTTTTCGCAGCAGAATTTCGTGACAACACAGTCAAAGGCTTTTGACAAGTCACAGAAAACAGCCGCAGCCACTTCCTTGTCATTCAGCCGTATATAGAGACTGTCAAGAAAGGAAAATACAGCATCACTTGTATTACTATTATCTTGGGAAAACAAATTGAGAAACATTTAATTTTGTTATTTTTCTTCAAAAAAGTTTTCATCCGCTTAATCATTAATTTTCGATTACTTTTGCCAAAGTGGGGATCTTTGATATTGGCCTATAATTAGAAGGAAACCCCAAGTCGGGGTCTTTATGGATAGGAATCACCACTGAGGTCTTCAACGATTCAGGGAAAATTCTCTCTGAAAAAGACAAGTTAATAGCACTGGCCATTGCATCCAACGCAGAGTCTGGTAGGTGCTGATAAGTTCTAATCGATATACCATCATATCCGACTGCATTTTTATTTTTTATATCAGTCAAAGATTTTTTAAGTTCACCACATCAGTTGGCATTAGATAAAATGAATCCGAAACAGAAATATGTTTTAAGTAATCTAGCGGGTTAGTTAGAGGAATAATGTTTTGTGCAATATTTGCCCCAATAGTACAGAAAAATTGGTTAAATTCATTGGGAGTTAAAGAGATTTGTTTACCAGTTTGTTATTTTTTCCTCGAAGTTCGTTCCTACTTTCCAGCTTTCCTTTTGTTATTATGTGATTTGGCAAATCGGTCTTCATAATAAAGTTTTAGCTACTCGAATAGTTCTTCTAAATATTAGGTATTTGTTAAAATAAGTTATAAAGAAAGTATTGTTTATATGAAACTACGAGCAGTATGTAAAAATCTTAAATTCCTACTTGAAGTCTTAATGCCTTTGGATATCCATGGTTTTTATATTTTTTCTTGATAACCCTAATAGGGAAACACTTATTAAAAATCCTAATAACTCGAGCATGGAACTCTTCAAGGGGATCCTCAACATTCAATGTACCTGACCAATCCACCCTCGAACAAATATGATTAAACCTGTTACAAATCTTTTGAGAACAAATTCTGCCTCGCCATTTTGGCAATGCATTTTTACGCATTTCCCATGGTATCATACAAAAGACTGCCTTATGGTCAGACAGACCCGCGTTTACCACACTGCAAGAGACGTCATCCACGCCTGTACATACATAGTCCAAAGTGGAAGACGATAGTTTAGTCAATCTGGTGTGATTGTCATACATTTTTAAATTATATGACTTTAACAGGTTCTGCAGCTCAAGCGTGATGGATTGTCCCTGTTATTATAATTTATATTAAAATCGCCAGTTAAAACAACATTAGATTTAGGACTAAGTTTCAACAATAACACTTCCAGCTTATCCAGAAATAGACGCTCACTACACAGGTGGACGATAATACATATTACATTCAAGTTTAATTCTTTGCAGAAGCATGATTGAAAATTCAAACTCCCTCTCTACAACATATTATCATATTTGGAGACCTTAGCAAAATTATTTTTTTTTAAGCATTTTTTAATTAAAATCATCGCCCCACGCTGTACACTTGCTCTAATATAACATGATACACCTCATATTTTTCTAAATATATCGTTTCGCTGGGTTACTAGTGCTCAGTTAAGAAAATCAAATCGGGATAATTGCAACTATCCAGGAATATACTAAATTCATTTATTTTGTTTTGTATGGACTGTATGTTTAGGAGAATCAAAGAAATATATTTTTCGCCTATCCTAAAAAATCACCATTACTCTCAAGTATAGATTCTCTCAAGTATAGTTCTTAGCACTCATTTGCTATTCCGAATTCAGCTGACGCCTCATGCGGAAACAACAAATTCGTCCTGAAAACCTCATCTTTTAGCCACTTGATACGAAAATAACTATATAATAATAATATAATTTTTCTTCCATATATCTTTCGCTTGTTAAGTTTCTTAGTTTTTAGTATCCATAAAAATATAGTAACGATTAAATATAATTTAGCATAACAAGGAGCTTTGTATTTGCAAAGTTATTAATAGTTGAAAAATAACACAGTGCTCTAACTAATTTAAACTTTAATTACATGGCAAACATGTATTCAGACATAAAGTAACTTATTATAGAAAATACATACATATGTACCAATATCTTTTTGTTACATTATGAACGAAACAAAGAAGAACTTAAACCTAAATTACTATTTTTAAATTGACAAATTTTTGTTCAACATAACTTTTAAAAGAAAACCGCTTTATTGAAATCAAGTATTAAACACCAACTATAATATAAAATCTAAATGTCTTTTTTCATTTTTGTAAATCTGTTCACAATGGAATTTGTATTTATTGGTATGTCTCTATTCACATGTAAAAGCGCTATACCAACTAATAGTTCTTGACTCATAGATGCCCTTAACCACGTTTTCAATCTTTTTAGTGCAGAAAAACTTTCTCCGAGGATGCAACGCAACGATATAATGCTAAATTAATTTTTTGAATTTGTGCATGTAAAAATATTTTAGGGTACAAATTTGCACTATACTTTAATATGTCTGTTGTGAGTTTAATTGTCATTTCGGCGATCGACTTCGGGAGAATATATTTGCCGACGACGTGGTAGGTAGGGTTGGGGGGGGGGTAGTTACCCCCATTAACCCTCCCTTATCGACGCCCTTGTCTGAGAGGATCCGATTCCAAAGGGAATCGATACCCTATATTTTTAATTTGAGACAAATCGGTTTATAAATGCCAAAATCCGCCATTTTGAATACGCCATCTCAAATTTCCAAATTTTGACCATAGTCGTGGCAATGAAGTACTCAACCTCGGAATTTTTGCACTAAGACGGATCGGAATGCGGTTTTTTGCTTTGGCTTCCAAAAATGTGTTGTAAAAATTGTACATCAGAAGGGCTTTACGAAGCGAAAAATTTATACAATTTTATTTAAGCAGTTTTTTTTAGTGTACAATGGGAACAAAAGTTCGAAACAATTTTGTTAATTGAGGATTGTCTAACTTGTTAAATCACTTACTTTAGGTTAAATTTTTAACCGAAATAAATTCTTTAAAGTGTTCTGAATACACCATAATTTTTTAATTTTTTTAAATTAATATTTAATGCCCTAAAAAAATATTTACGTTATGTGACGTATTTGGTTTTGAAGGCCAAAAAATGTCCTGGGGGCAGAGTCAAAGTACTTTAAATATATTCATACAAGTATCGTTTTTAATTTTTTAAAAATTACTTCAATAAAAGTACATATTCATTAAATTACTGCAATTTCAAGTAAATTGAAAAAGTACTTGGACCACCCCAAATATTTTACTTAAAGTAAATCCAAGTACTTGAAGTAAAAAAGTACTTGAAAAACAAAGTACTTGAAATACCAAAGTATTGAGAAACCAAAGTACTTGAAGTACATAAAGTACTTGAAGTACATAAAGTACAAGTAATTAAAAGTACTTCAAGTAAAACAAATTATACTTATAATATTTTTGTGGAAGTTAGAGGGTTTACCCAAAAGGGGGTTTTCAACAAGTCCAAAGCTTTAAGGACTGAGCGCTACGTCATTGGAAAGTAGGCCAGTCGCTAAAACTATATTAGGAAAACAAGTAATGTCCCGTTTTAAGTCGGGATCTTATGCATCCGATTCCAAAATAATCTAAAATTTCTTGTAAATTTATGACAACGGCCTACAATGCCGTATTGGGAAGTGCTTGGGCCTTAAACTTTATAGGAAATATTGATTTTTTTCCCAAAAAGGGTTTTTTCCCGTGGTTGCCAACGGGGGCGTTGGCACCCATTGCCATCCGATACATCTCTACTACAAGGTGGCCCCCCATTCTTGGGAAATATTTTAATTTCCATTAACACAAAATCAAGTCAGAATAACCTAACTTCAATTTTGATGTCGTTTTATTAGTGGAAATTTTTTTTAATTTTTAAATACAGGGTTTTCGTTCAAATGAAGGTAATAATGAACCATTTACAATACGAAATAGTTGGGGAAACGCCCATCAAACGTCAAATCGCACCAATAGAATATTCTTGAACTGTCACTTTTTGACATTTTCGGAGTGATTTGGAAACTGTTTCGTATCTTAATGCGTTCGAAAATAAAATTGTCATGAAAAATAGCTGTTAGTAATAATTATTAAATATAACAAATTGGGTATGAAAATAAAGGATTTTTAAAGGGGTTTGATTTGAAAATAGAAAAAAAAGTCAATTCTCAGTAATAGTTACACTTATCTTGCTGTTGGATCCAATTGAAATAAGCGCTGAATATGCAATAAATAGAAACAGCAGCGGTTGCTCATATTTTTTTTTTTAACTTGTTTGTACAATATATAAGGCGTGGCCTGTAAATTATACTTGGTCTTTTTTTACTTCAAGTTTTTTTTATTTACTTAAGTATTTTTTATTAAAGTTTTTTTTTTTGAATTTTTTTTTTATTCAAGTACATCATTCTTCAAGTACTTAAATAAATTTCGAATTTATTGGGGTCAAATCAAAAAAACCCAAATTTTTATAAAAACAAATTTAAAAAGTAAAGAAAAAGTCCTCTAATAAAAAGTTTTAAAAGTAAAATACTTGAAGAAAAAAAAAGTATTTAAATAAATTTTTATTTCAATTTTACTCGCGTGAGGCCCTTTTACGTTAAATTAAAATTATAAATAATGGAGATAGAACTCCCGAAGTTGAGACTTTTTTATCGGAAATTTCCTTGCAATTTCCCTTATCCGTTATGGTTTTTGAGCTATCATCAAAAATCAGAATGCTTTTTTTGTTTTTTTGGTAATAACAATTGCAATTTTTATTGGTAGAACGCTATAGCTCAAATTTTTCGAAGCCTGCTAACTATTTTTTGAGGGAAACACATTTCTTGACTATACTACACTATATTTTTGCAAAATTTTACCAGGAATCAGATTTCCACCATACTCCTCCATTCCGTCAATTTTAACAAAAATGATTAAAAAAAAACACTAATTTTCAGTTGACTTTTCTTTTCACCTTGCCATAAATAAAAACAGGACCGTTTCGTCAAATTTAAATTTTATGTCAGTGCTGACAAAGATTTTTATCATACAGGGCGTCTTAAAAATGCAAAAATATAAAATCAAACAAGAGCAAACAGTCATTTTTAGGCCTTTTAACGTGAAATTATAAATAGAAAACTTGCTCCAAATTTATTCTAAACCTGATTCCAAACTTATCTGAAGAAAATTTAAATTTATGAAAAATATAAAAAAAATTAACATTTTTGCAAGTACCTACGCATTTTACTACTTTTACTTGATTATCACCTTTACATTACTAAACATTAATAAAAATAAATATACAATGGAAAAAATGTAAAATGTAAAAAAAAATGTAAATGAAAATGCGTACTTGCATAATTGTTGATTTTTATTTATTTTTCGTAAATTCAAATTTTCCTCAGTAACTTAGAAATCAGGATAAGAAATAAATTCGGAGCAAGTTTTTTATTTATCATTTTACGTTAAAAGGCCAAAAAAACGAGTGTTTGCTCTTGCTTGATTTTATAGTGATTTTTGCATTTTTTTTGAAAATTTATGATAAAAATCTATTCTCCATATTTTAGGTAACATATTTTGACTATGCTCAAATTTTTTAAAACTTTTACCAGAACTTATCAGAATTTCACCATTTATTCCGCAATATTATAAAAAATATAAATTTCATATTATCATTTATACTTTTACTTATTATCACCTTTAATATAAACATTATATAAATAAATATACATCGAAAAATTGCAAAATGTAAACAAAAATTAAGAAACATGCGTACTTGCAACAGTATTTTATTATTTTCTAAATTCAATTTTTAGTAACATGAAATCAGGATAAGAAGATAAATAAAAAGATTTAATTTGAAAAGGAAAAAAAAACATTTACGCTTTGATTTATTTTTTGCATTTTTAATTATAAATCTATTTCCAAATAATTTAGTAAATTTTTGAAAAAGCAGAATTTTTATCAAAATGCTTTTTGCTTGAACTTGGTCCATTTGTTCTTTTATTTATAAATTTAAAAATTTGTATAAAAATAAATAAAATAATTAATTTATTATATATTATATTAATTAATAATAAAAATAATATATATTTATATTTATATATTTTATATTTTATATTATATAAAATATATTTTTAATTTATATATATATTTATATAAAATTTTTATTAATATATTTTTTATTTATGTATAAAAATTATATTTATATATATATATATATATATATATATATATATATATATATATATATATATATATATATATATATATATATTTTTATATATATATATATATATATATATATATATATATATATATATATATAAAATATATATATATATATATATATTATATTATAAGACAATAATATGTATCCAATATTATTTTCTAAGGTTTTTCCACATCAAATATCGGTCATGAATTCCTCAGCACAAGTAGCCGTAGTTATTGATTCTAACGGACAAAAAGTAGCGATTTTAAATGGAGAAACTGGACGTGGAGTATGCATTGATAAAGGGATTGCGTACGGGAAGGGAAAAAATTTTATTTTAACCACGATACATTTTCCTCTCCCAAGTTCCAATAAACCCCAAAACTTTTTAAACCCAAAAAAAAAAAAAAAAAAAAAAAAAAAAAAAAAAAAAAAAAAAAAAAAAAAAAAAAAAAAAAAAAAAAAAAAAAAAAAAAAAAAAAAAAAAAAAAAAAAAAAAAAAAAAAAAAAAAAAAAAAAAAAAAAAAAAAAAAAAAAAAAAAAAAAAAAAAAAAAAAAAAAAAAAAAAAAAAAAAAAAAAAAAAAAAAAAAAAAAAAAAAAAAAAAAAAAAAAAAAAAAAAAAAAAAAAAAAAAAAAAAAAAAAAAAAAAAAAAAAAAAAAAAAAAAAAAAAAAAAAAAAAAAAAAAAAAAAAAAAAAAAAAAAAAAAAAAAATATATATATATATATATATATATATATATATATATATATATATATATATATATATATATATATACCGGGTGGTCATCCCAGACTCTTCATGAAATCCCATGTAAATTTTTATACATTGAAATATTGGCTCCCCTATTGAATTTACAACAAAATTGTATTAGACTATAGCTCACATACTAAATTTCGTTTTCTGATAAGGCAATTAAAAGTTATTTAAGAAAAACTATTTATAAAATCGTTGCATACCTGCTACATACCTTAATGAATCCACCAGTAATAAATAAAATGTCTTGTCAACTTTTTAATTCACGTTTTACTTTGTATTAGTTATTTCAACATGTTTTACAGTATTGAAGAGAAAATAATGGTTGTAATCATTTAATAAATACAAGTAATTACATTGAACTACATAATGAGATTTTTACATAATTGAACAATTTTATAGAAAGGTGAAAAACACACTTAAAAACTATCTAAAAATACGTTTTAACACAACACATTGAAACTAAAATGTTTTTTAATTAGATGCTCAAACAGACCTCCGTTTACTGCTAAGCAATATCCTAAACGGTTATACAATTCAGTTCTTACTATGAAGTTGAAATGTCGATAGTCGATCGCACGCCGCTGAAATTGAAACTTTTAATTCTTCTAAATTTTGATAACCCAAATTTGTATAAATAACATTTTTGATATGACCCCAAAGCAAGAAGTCGTTTGGCGAAAGATCAGGAGACCTAGCTGGCCTATTTATGGTGTAATTTGGTCCTATGGTGAGTCCATTGAAAACATTTTGAACATATTTCCTTACTTCTCGTAAATTGTGTGCAGGACAACCATCCACTTGAAACTAAATGTCTTGATTGTCAGGTGAACTTCTTCCCAAAACCGGCCCACTTGATTTTTAATAGTTCTAAAAAAGTTTCTGTTCCCAAATTTTGATTCAGAAAAAAGGTCCAATAATCCGATGTCCAAATATACCCGCCAAACGTTTACCTTTTGAGGGGATTGAGTCTAGATACAAATCTGTGTTCATTTTCTTTTTCTCCAGTATCTAAAGTTTTGAACGTTTGGTTCATTGTTTAAAAGTGAAGGTGCATTCGTCACTAAAACAAATATTGCGTAGAAGTCCCTATCGTTATTCGCCATTTCCATAACTTCAAAACAAAATCTGCCCCTTTCGGATCTCATCGCCTTCCCTTAATTCCTGATGTCTTTGATATTTGTACGGATGATATTTATATTTCTTTAATTTGCGTAGTACTGTGCTGTGATCCTTTCCTACAACTTTGCCAAGAAGAAGCCTGGTGCTAATTCCCTTATTTTCTTCTACATGAAGGAAAACATCTAAATCGGCATTATTTTCTTGTGCTCTTCCATCAAGTACATTATTATTTCGCTCTAAGCAGTTGTATTTATTAATAACAGTACCTTTTGTCTCAAACTTATGAACGATATTTTGAAATGTTGTCTTACTTGGAATGTGTCTGTCAGGAAAAAACGTAGAGAACATGTCGGATACTCTTCGATAACTATTTTCCGTAACACCCTTTAATCTTGTTTTTTTCTACAATACTGTAAAACATTTTGAAATAACTAATCAAAAGTAAAACGTCAATTTAAAAAATTGACAAGACATTTTATTTATTTCTGGTGGATTCATTGGTATGTAGCATTGCAACGATTTTTCAAATTTGTTTTCTTAAAAATTTTAAATTGTATCAAAAAAAAAAGAATTTAAAATTGAGCTAATCTATCAAGTTTAAAATAGTCTAAACTTTTTTTGTAAATTCAATAGGGGGCCAATATTTCAATGTATCAAAATTTACATGGGTTCCTATGGCCAGTCTGGCGATGCACCACCCGGGATATATATATATATATATATATATATATATATATATATATATATATATATATATATATTTTTATATATATATATAAAATATAATATATATATATATATAAAATATATATATATATATATATATATATATATATATATATATATATATATATATATATATATATATAAAATTGTATATTAACGTTTACATTTGTGTACTTTCCTTTTGAAAATTTTTAGTTCCTAGGTAGTCCTGGTAGGTTTTACAAAATTTTTGTTTTGTAAATTTTATTAACTATTAAGTTTTCTTTATGATGCATGTAAATACTATTGTATTAGGTATAACATCAATAAATAATTTAAATTAAAAAAAAAAGCCAAAAAGGGGTAAGCTAATAATTTACATATTTTTTTGTACTTCATTTATTTAAAAATTAATTTTTTTAACTGGTTCTTACTGACTAAATTTGATATAACCAAAAACATTTACCAGTTTGTTTTTGCTGTTTGTTTGAGAATAATTAAAACAATATTGTATTGAAAAAATTGGAAAGCAATGAACTTTTTATTATAGAAAGTAAATAACTAATTACTCATCTCATATTAAGGGACAATGTATAATAATTAACAAATATGAATGACAGAATAAAGGTATAAATTAATTTTAGATAATTTTTTTGTTGAAACTAAAAAATATATCACTATACCTGTTCAGGACCAGTAAATTTTTTTCCTTCTCTAACCATATTGGCCAACCAATATGTCCGCCTATATAAGTTCAGGATTAAACACAAGGTTGTGTCTGCCACCTCCTCAACTCCATATCCGGGAACATTACAAACTGCAATACCCAACTCCCCTGCTGCCTTAACATCAATATTGTCGACACCACTGCCAATGCGAACTATAATACGCAATGTTTTAAATTTTTCAAGGTCCTCCTTTGTGAGTATAATAGTATGCCACATAAGTGCCCCTACCGCCTCGTTGAGCACCTAAAATACATAAAAAATATTTATATTTACATGAGCTCTTTAAAAAATATTTTATTACAAAATGATTGTACTTAGGGAAACCTTAACGATATCTCCTATATGCTAAAAAGCAGAAAGAAAAATATATTCCATATGTATGGTTAGTTCTAGAAGAAAATATTCCCAAAAAATTTCTATATATAGTAACAAAAATAAATATTATTTATCATTTTTAGATAATTTCTTAATGATAACAAAACCAATTAGGGTATCCCAATTTTAGACAGATAGTTTCTCATCTGACTGCTAAATTAGATATTATACACCTTCCCTTTTATAATTGTTGTCTACAGTTATGCAGGAAAACACAAATTACTCACAAACACACCTATATATCTGCACTATATTTAAAACAAAAAGTATAGTGGAATTATAAAAAGCATTAAATCCTAATCCTTACCATAATCGCAATAAACCAAGCATACCAATGTATTTAAATATATAGATATTGTATCCAAAGACGACAAGAATGCATACGCTTTTATTTAGATTAAAACTGCCTGTTAACAATATAAACCAAACACAAAGTTTTTCCTTGTGGGTATTTACCAACACTCGGACACTGGCAACAGCTAACTAAAACCTTCTACCTAGAAGGGAAGAAAAAAAAGTGTTTATTGGGGATTTATATCTCACCAATCCCAATTTAGCCAAATATATTTTCCCCCAAAAAGAATAACGACGGCCATTTTTGGCCTGTTTAAAAAATTTTTTGGTCCCTTTAGAAATTTTTGTTTTTTTTTTTTTTTGAAATTCTCAAATTTGAAGCCTGATTACTGAAGTACTGTAGATGGAAAGGGGTTCCCGGAACTTAAATTTTGAAGTTTCTCAAAGGGGGGAAAAAACCTATGCGGGCAAAAGGCCCCACAGTGGGACCCTAAGTTAATAAAAAAGGAAACGAAGTTCAGTCAGTTTTTGCGGGGTTTTTGCAGGGGAAAAAAAGTATACAAGAAAATTTCCCTCAGGGGAAACCCTTAAAAAAAACCTACAAAAAACAACAGGTCCCACCCGCCCGTAGGTAGGCAAGAAAGGGCTTTTGGCGTTTAATTTTAAAAACGAACAGTTTTTTTTTTTCAAGGGAATAAAGTATCTTAAAGTTTTTGAGGCCCATTTATAGCCCGGGGGAACAATATTCTAATAAGGGTCTGATTTGAGATATTGAGATGTTATCCTCCGTGGTAGCCTTTTTGGGGGTACCCGGGCGTGTTTTAAAAAAAAAACCCGATGTTCAACCACTTAAAACCGATAAACCAATTTTTGACGGTCACCATAAAAGAAAAGGTCCCCTATAAAATCCAGGCACTCTTTGTTTTCCCTTTCCCGTTTCCCCTTTCCCAAAAACAAGGGTGAATCCCCCCGGATATAGCTTTTTTTCTATTTTTCTAAAATCCGCGGATACCCCCGCTTCCCCCCCGTGGTCAAAACAAAACGACTGATCCGGCAAAAAATTTTGACAGTGGCCCTCTAAAAAAGAATGTATCCCCGGATAGAAAATTTTCCTTTTGGTTAAATTTTTTTTTACTTTTTTTTATAATGGGCTCTAAATTTCCCTTATTTGGGTTCTCTAGAATAACGATTGATTAATTTACACCTTAAATACCCTTTGAAATTAGGCATATGAGGTACACACACACAATGTGATGAAACAGTTGGATCTTAATGAAAATTAAATCAAAAAAAAAATTTTTAAAAACCCAAAAAACTGTACAATATTTCACTTAAAACTAAAAATACAAAAAATTTAGTCTGTCTTAACTCTCATTAGTAATGCTAAAAATATTTTCCCAGAAAAGCCCAGAAAAAAAACAAAAAAAAAACCATAAATAAAAACAATCCCTTTTTTAAATTAGTTTTCAATTTGAAAGTGGAGTAAAATAAACAACATATACATACTAAAAAGGAAAATTAAAAAAAAGGGTTTAGTCTAAACAAAAAAAAAAAAAAATTAAAATAGTCATAAATTTAAAAATGTTAAAGTTCTACAGAACGTTAATATTAAAAATGAAAAACCCTTGGCAGATTGTGTAGCTTTATTATTTTAACATAATAAACACTTCAACAATGACTATGATCCTCAAAAAAAGGCGGTTTGGCTATAAGACTACGACTTTATTCCATAAAAAATTTTAGGTGTTTTATATTGACCGAAAATAAATAAAAAAAAACAGAAAAAAAAAATCTTTTTTAAGCGGGATGCTGGTTGGGGTACCAATATTTTTTTTTTAAAAAAAAAAAAATTTTTCCTTGGTTAAATTTTTTAAAAAAGTTTCCCTTTACATAAAAATTTGGGGTTTAGGGGTTAAACATCTAAAAACCCCCACAGTAACTGATAAAAAGCGTTTGTGAGCTGTCATAAAAAATATTTTATGTTACTTTTTGGATAGAAAACCCAAAAATTTTTTTCAAACGGCAAAAATTAAAAAATGTAATTTTTTTAAATAATCTTTTGAAACAAACAATTATAGGGAACCAAACTAAAATAAATTTAGATTAAGCATTGTTAAATCATAAAATGACTTTAAAAAGTAGTATACCAGTCAAAAATAAAAAAATTCAAAAAAGGGGAATTTTTAATTATCTTTATCCTAAGTATCAACTTTTTTTTTTTTTTTAATTTTACCTCATATCTGACATTTTTTTTTATTATTTGGGGTATTTCATACCCAAAATGGGTAATTAATCGTTTGTTAAATATGACGTTCGTTTTCAAACCCCTTCTATCGGGTGTAACCCTTTATACAGTGTTTTAAATTGGTGGGGAATGTAGGGGGAATCTTAAAAACCCGATAGATAAAAAAATGGGTTTGGGGGGAAAATTTTTTGGAAATTATGTTTAGTAAAGTTTTTTCCCCTTTTACTACATTTTTTTTATCTATTTAGGTTTTTGATAAATTTTGAAACCAAAAAACAGGGAAATTTGAAAATGGGCCCTTTTTTTTATAAGTAAAAATTTTTTTAAAATCTGAAAAAACTTCTTCAAAGCAATTTTTTTTGTAGAATATGACCGAGTAGTCAATTTTTTTTTTTTTCGGGTTTTTTTGGGAATCATCCTAAACTTTTTTTTTTCATAGGGACCCATTTTGATTTTTACGCAGCCAAATTTTTGTTTTTTATTCTGATTTCAATAATGTATAACATTTTATAATTTAAGAGTTTATAACCTCATTTATTTAAAAAACCTTTGTTTTCTCAGTTGGCCTTGATTCCGGCGAACGTCTTTTTTTTTAAACAATAAAATTTGGAATTGGCAAAATTTTAAGCTGAACAGATATTTTCAAAAAGGGGTTTTTGCGAACATAGCTATAACGTTAATACCGTTTCAATAAAACTCATTAAAAATTTAAATTTTAAATACGGAAAAAAAAAACAATGAAAAGTGGCTAAATAATATTTCTACTAAAATAAAAATGTATAATAACGACCTAAAATTTTAAAAAGTTGTTCATTTTCTCAAATATTAACAATATTTTTTTTAAAAAGTTCCCAACCCCAAAATGGTTTTAACCTTAGGGAGGAAATTTTCTATCAACATCTCTGGTTTTTAAAAGTTATTTTCTTTAAAAAATTTGGTTTTAAATGCAGCATCCTTTTGCGATTTTCTTCCGTTCTTCCCTTTGGTTTGGTTAAAAAAATTTTTAAACCAATTTTTAAAGGGTTTAAAAAATTTTAATAGGGTACCCGAGCTTTGTTGATAATGACGCTAAAACATTCGCCCAAATCAAGGCCAACAGAGAAAATATTGGTTTTTTTAAGTGTATGAAGTTATAAACTCCTAAAGTATAACATTTTAATCGTTGAAATAAAAATAAAAAGCACTACTTGGCTGTGAAAAATCCAAAAATGGCCCATATAAAATAAAATTTGATGATTCATTAACTTTCTTTTTATATGGGGGCCTTTCTTTTTTTAACACAGTATTTAACGTTATAGCTATGTTGCGAAACCCATTTCTGTAAAAAAATCTGTTTAGCTTATCTATTTTGCCCCAATTCCAAAATTTTATTGTTTACAAAAAAAAAAAGGCTTGCCGGAAACAAAGGGCCCAAATGAGAAAAAAATTTGTTTTTGGAAAAAAATGGGGGTTTTTAAACTTTAAAATTATCTTTTTTTTAAAATTATTGAAATCAGAATAAAAAACACTATTTGGCTTCCCTAAAAATCCAATATGGCGTCCATATTGGAAAAAAAAAATTGATGATGATTCCAAAACCCGAAACGTAAAAAATAAAAATTGGCTATTTGGTCATATTCTACAAAAAAAATTGCTTTGAAGAAGTTTTTGATTTTAAAAAATTTTTCCCCTTTTAAAAAATATGGCCGATTTTGGGAAAATTTCATGTTTTAGGTTTTTTTAAAATTTTTCAAAAACCCAAATAGATAAAACCATGTAGTAAACGGGATTAGCTTACTAACAAATTGTCCAAAACTTTCCCCCTTTAACCGATTTTATATCTATCGGGGGTTTCCCAAAATCCCCTTTAATTCCCCCCCCAAATTTTGGGCCCTTTTAATATCACCCATTATTTTGGAATAATCAGAGCAGATGTGGTCCTTAAATTTCCCCACGGCTATTAATTTCTTTTTGTTCATTTTCTTCTTTTGCTTTTTTCGGCCTTCTAGAACTTTTTTTTTAATTTTTAAAAAAAAGGGGGCGTTTATTATGGAAAATTTTTTTTTTGGGTTTCCTTTTAAAATCTTTGGAAAAAAATTGGGTAAAAAATTAAAACCAAAAAAAGCTTAAAAAAATATGGTCAGATCGATCCCATAAAAAATAAACCATAATATAAATAAATAAAAAAGGCGAAAATTTTATATAGCTGTAATTTAAACAGAATAAGTAAAACCCCCTAAAAGTAGGTTTTTTACCTGTTAAAACCTCTCCGATTACCCACAGTTTTTCATCCTTGTTTAAGGGAAACAGACAAGCATTTTTTTTCTGACCTTAATGGCACTGAATATATAATTATTTTTCGTGTATTTCCCTTTCCTTTTTGCATCCCCAAAAAAGCTACTGTAGCTACATCTTTAAGTATTGGCAAATTTAGAAAAGTCCCGGAACCCACAACCCACCAATGGGGGCCGCCTGGGCCCCCTTTGCGGTGGG
The DNA here is from genome assembly GCA_019359885.1 of Listronotus oregonensis. Classification (NCBI taxonomy): domain Eukaryota; kingdom Metazoa; phylum Arthropoda; class Insecta; order Coleoptera; family Curculionidae; genus Listronotus; species Listronotus oregonensis. Next base: position 1,812 of record JAHBCN010005844.1, on the reverse strand, counting down.
GCCACAGGTTCGAACCTTAAAACCCTTTTTTGGGAACATTTTACCTTGTCCATTTATCGGTTTTTGAAAAATTGGAATTTCAGTATGGGCCCGGGGGGCACCTGTTGTTTGCATCACTACCGTTTCAACCTTTTTAATTCTTTGCTTTTGGATACTTTGGCTCCCAAAATTCCCCGTAGTAATGGACCCCCCCACCCTTTTCCCAAATCGCGCACCTCCGTCCTGCGGGGAAGACGTGCGACGACAGGATTTAGGGGTTTCTTCCTTGGGGGGAAAAGGGTTCATGGAAACAAAGTAAGGGGACGCCGGGAAAACCCAAAAAACAAACTGGTTAGGTACAATAGGTAAAATCTTATTTATTTAAAAACCTTAAAAAACAAAATTTTCAATGAATACAAATAGGATCGTTGGGGTTTTAAATTTAAAATTTTTTTCAACGAAAAAAATTTTTGGTTTTTTCCATTTGGGAAAAATATATCATATTTAACAAAAAATTTGGGGAAATATTTTTAAAAACAGTAATTTGAAAACTTTAAAAAATTTTTCTTCTAATTTTTTTTATTTTAATATTTTTAGTATAGGCAAGTTATTACTGAGTTTCCTCCCCAGGGTAATGTCCAAAAATTTTTTTCTGATCGTAATAATTTAATTTATCCCCTCCAATGTTTTAAAAATTTTCTTTGGGTTGTTTTTTTAATAATTTGCTAGTGATTTACCGGTAAAAAAAAATCCCCGTCTTAAGAACCTTGCCTTCATTTTCGATAAAAAAAGAATTGTATATTTTTTATGAAGATAAAGATAAGAAATAAAAACAAAAAAGGGAAACCCCTGCAGGTTTCTTGGGATTCTTTGTAAATTGAAAGGCTATCTTTTTGGTTAAATTTGGCTATCTTTTTTGGGAAACCCAAGGGGTTTTCTTAAGGATGTTTTTGGATATATTCGGGATGTCTCTGGATATCTTGGGAAATCTATCTTAATTTTTTGGGGTGGGTTTTTAAAAATCCTGGATATTTAAGGGTGTTTCGGAAAAGTCTTTAACTATTTTGGTAAATTTCAAGGGCTTTAATATTAGTAAAAATATTTAAAAAAATGAGTTATTCTCTAAAAATGTAAAACCTATTTCTTTGTTCTTTAAGATATCTTTGGAAATTTATTCCCTTAAAAAATTAATATTATTTTTAAATTTTTTATTTATCGTTAAATTTGTTTATGTTAAGAGTTTGTAATTTAAAAAAGAAGGTTTAATTATTTTTTTTTTGGGCAATGGTCATCCTTGGACAAAAAGTGAGATTTATTTTTTGAGAAGCTATACATTTCCTTAAATAAAATGTTTAAATACCCCCTTTCCCTCTTATTTCTTCATTATGGATGTGCAAGAATCTCGCCCCGAAAAATTATTTTTCATAAAATTTTCGCAACTTGTTGAAGACTGAAAAATAAAGTTTTCAAAACTGACCCCGAATTGTGTTTAGGAGGCAGCCCAAAACCAAAAACCATATATTTTTGCATGTAAAAAAAAAGAAAACTTTTTTTTTGGGCGGGGCAATTAATGTTTTTCTTCCCATGGCGCGTAAAAATATGGGGGTTAAATTTAAATTTTTTTTTTAAAGGGGGTTTTTCTTCTAAAATATTTAATTTTGCTTTTAAACAACTTTATGATCGAAAAAAAATTTTCTTTTTTTAGGTTATATTTTATTAGTTTTAGTTAAAGTTACAGGGGTTTGAAAATGATAGTAAAGAAAATTATTTCTGATTCAATTTTTTAGTGATATTTTGATGGATATAAAAACAGGGGGCACCTTAACTGGGTTT
>JAHBCN010005843.1:0-52447 GCA_019359885.1 Listronotus oregonensis | reverse complement strand
TTTTTTCAGTCCGACGCTGGAAATTGGAATTTGACGGGTATAAAAATCGTTGACCACAAACCTAATTTTCACTTTTTTTTCTATTATATTTATTGTTAAAAATAGTGATACACCTGTCCGACAATTTAGTGTCCGCCTTTACCTTCAAAAATAATAAAAACTACATAAACATAATTTTTGCAGTGTTTCGTAACACCTCGTATTAAAACACGGATTCTAGATTAACACCTTTTCATTGGAAATCAGGTTCATAAAAGTTTCTATGGTAACAACAATGAAACGTACACTGTAACTGTCTCGGGTTAAGTACAGGGTAGGTCAAAAAATATAAAAATTGTACAGGAGTAAAGTACCCTTATTTAAAAAATTCAGCTAAAGGTTATAAAGAAAAGTTCAGAATTAAAAGTTATGCCTCAATACCAAAACATGGCCTCCTAAGATTTTTTTTTGTTTTTTTTGAAAACCTTTAAAATTTTTCTATTTTTTTTATTTACCTTAAACACTCTCATAATTTATTTTAAATCAAATTAATTTCGCATAATTTTGTTTAAATTCAAGCATATTTGTAACATTAACAAAGATTTTTAATTTTTTAAGGGATCACAAACTTCAGGTGTGTTGCAACGTTATTAAACAACTTTAAAATTTTACAAAAATTCTTTTTAAAAAGGTAAAACATTAGTAATGATAAAATGCATATTAAAAACGCTCTTTTAAATTGCAAAAATTTTATTTTATATATTTATTAAAAAACTGTACAAATTAAAAGACATCATTAAAAAATCTACTAAAATTATCGCGGATACTCATGAAAAAAAACAAATGAGGGTTAAAAGTAAACATTATGACGGTTTGGTGACAATAATTTTTCTTTCTTGAATAATTATTCTTCGCTTATTAAGTTTATTTGATTTCAAATGCATCCTCCAAGACAGTTATTGTTAGCTGAGAAGGCCGAATTAGTTTTAATATGTAGAGATAACTATAAATCAGTACGTAAAGCAGCGGATATTATATAATACATAATATATGTACAAAAGTTTTACGAATTTTTTTTATCTTTTTTTTGTCGGACTAACGATTTGCGGATATATTTTTGTCGGACAATATATTTTTTTTCTTTAAAAAATACTTTTCTTTCGTGTGTTATTTTTGTCCGACATGTGGTAAACGATTTTTTATACCCAGTCAAAATTCCAATTTCTAGCTGTCGGACTGAAAAAATGCGGCTTGAAATTTGTCGGACAACCATAGGATATTATTTTATAAATCATTTACAATTAATTTTACCAAAAATTACCTATGTGGTGATCGGTTTTTAATACCCTGTCATTTGGGCATGTTTCGAGCGGTAGACATGAAAAAGTCGGACAAATTTTTGTCGGATAAGTTTAAATTCAGATTTTTAACAAAATTTCCAGTAACTTAAGCTAAAAAAAAGTTGTGGTCGTGACTTTTTAGAACCTTGGGAAATCGCCATAATATAGGGCTTTTTCGAGCGGAAAAGCGGAGGAATCGAGAAAAGTCGCAGAGGAAAAGTGTGGTAGACTCGCCGAAACGAAGTTTCTCACGAATTATAAAGTATGTGGTAATCAACTTGCCAGGGGGCCTGTACTGTGGACTATTATTGCTAAACTGAAAAAATTAAACTTAAGAACACGAGAAATGTTAATAATATAAAATGTTCGATATGTCCTCCGTTGTTTTCGAAACGGAATCGGAATCAGTCTTTCCAGAGACTCCCTTATAAGTATTTAATCCTAGTTAAATCGTAAGATATTAACAATTGGAAATTAAATTTTATTTTCTTAATGTCATAACTGCATTTTAAGCAAAAATATTTAATGTTCCAGGAACACCCCATAAAGCCACCCCCAGAAAAATAGTTGTCGATGAACAACAACCATGTTGTTCAAAGTCTTTGGTTAAGAAAACACCGATGACCGTCAAGACAACTGCGTCATCCGCAAAAATTGATTCAACCATAAACGACGTTGTAAATGGTTATTCGCGCACAAACACCACGACTCCAGAAAAAGCATCATTGGCAAACATAAATTCAACCATAAATGACGTAGTAAATGGTCATTCGCGCATCAACAACTCCACAAATCCAGAAAAAGCGTCATTGGCGAAGATAGATTCAACCATAAATAACGTGGTGAACGGTTATTCGCAGAAGCAAAGTCCAGCTGTCGCTTCTCCGAAAAAGGGCAGTCCGAGAAAGAAACTTTTCGGTTCTCCAGGTAAAAGAAGCCCCACGAAAAATCGTGAAATCAAGAGTTTTAAGAGCAAAGAGGGAAAGCAGTTGCAGGTTAAACAGCTGGACGAATTGGAGAAATTGTTCAAAGAAGTTGCAAAACATCGACATTTAAAGTAATATGAGAGTACTAATTATTTTTTAACTGAAATTAACAAACAATCTACCCTCTATCAGAGCTGGGTAGGAACTAAATTCTTTTGGAATTAAATCCAAGAATCGATTTCTTTTAAAGGATTCGAAGGCTGAAATCGATTACTTTTTAAACATAGGATCCGTGATCCGGGTTCAAAATTTGGAAATTAATAATCTTAGGTCAAAATTTGTAAATTTAAAATGGCGTATTTTGGCATTTATAAACCGATTTGTCTTAAATTAAAAATATAAGCAATCAATTTCTTTTGGAAGCGGATCCTTCCAAAAAGGTATTGATTCCAGATTATTTTAAAATTATATAAGAAATCCGGATGACGGATCCTATTTTTAAAAAGTAATCGATTACAGCCTTCTTAAAAGTAATCGATTCTTAGATTCGATTCCAAAAGGATTCGTTTCCTTCCCAGCTCTGATAATATGTGACTATCCTTCATTAACATCCGGGGACCTACAGATTGACGTGAATTCCGAACCACACTAAAATGCACGCGGTGTGCATTGGCGGCAGAGCTGTCGGTATTGAATTGAAATAATTGAAAAATCATATTTTTTAATTACTTCTCAGTATTGGATTACTTTAATTTAATTATTCCGGTAACGGTAATTGATTTTCTCGAATCCCAAGTAATTCAATAACTTAGAAAGTAATTCGATTACTTATAAAGTAATTGAATTACTTAGAAAATAATTCAATTACCTAATAAAAAATTTAATTACTACGAAAAATTCAATTACCTTTCCTTATGGAAAAACTGCTGGAATTTTGGCCAGCATTTTGAAACAGGGCGCGGCGGTCCGCTTTGAATCCGGCGAACGACGCCTTCGCGCCGATTTAGTATTTTCGATTGATTCTTACCGCCACGTTTTTATACTTTTTTTTTGAAAAAATCTGTTGTTTTTGGGGTATATATATATATATATATATATATATATATATATATATATATATATATATACGTGCCACAGATGGTGCTAACAACATGCCTATTAGAAAGTTGTAAATTCAAATTACTTTATATATATATATATATATATATATATATATATATATATATATATATATATATATATATATATATATATATATTATATATATATATATAAATTTTTATTCCGAGGGGAGGGGAACACATTTTGCGCTTATTTTTAACCCTGTCAATTTAACTCCTTAGGGGGGGAGATTCACGCCTAAATTCTATAGTTTTTTGAATTTGATGCAGTAGTAGTAGAGAAAATAATTTTAAATTTAATAACAAGTCAACATTGAAAAAATAATTGTTTTATCATCTTTAAATTTTTTAATGGCCATTTTTTTGGAAAACGTCATTCTTTCTAAGCACAGCTTTCAGTTTTTGGTAAGGGTAACCCTAAGAAGGGGTTGAGGGGGGCTGATTTTAAATAACGAGAATATTTACATTCAAAACCTTCCTTCTATTTTACTTACTTACTTTTTAATTTTACAAGTGTTCAAAATGTTGGCCTCCTGCTTTTGTTTGTTTGTTTCAATATGGTTTCGGAGGTTCTGAAGCGTTTCAGGTGTAATGTTCCGACATTCATCAATGATCCGTTGACGTAAATCATTTAGATATTCTGGTAGAGTTTTATAATTTGTACTCCTTAAGTTACCCCACAGGGAAAAAATCTAACGGGCTTAAATCTGGTGACCTTGCAGGCCACTCCACTGGTCCTCTTCGTCCGATCCATCTGCCAGGAAACGTTTCATTCAAATACTGACGAACAGCAAAAGCATAGTGGGGAGGTGCCCCATCTTATTTGAAATGTCAACTCTTGCATTCTAAGGTCATCATGTTCAACAATTTCTGTCAATGCGGGATCAACAGTGTCTTCTAACAATTCCCAAGTTTTTGTCCTGTTAGATTTCCTGGTAAAAGGACCAACGATACAATCGCCATAAATTCCAGCCAAAACCTTTAATTTCTCAGGATGTTGATTGTGAACTTCATGGAATACCTAAGTGCGGGTTTTCGTCAGACCAATCCAAAAAATTATGACTATTAACAGTCCCGTTCACCAAAAACGACACTTATTTAAAAACAAATATTAACAGTTTGGGTTATTTATAATCCGTTCACTAATTTCTTGCAAAAATTTTACGTCTATCAAAGTCATCTTCATTTAATTCTTGCACAAGATGGATTTTATAGAATTAAATTTATGGGATATTAAAATTCTTCAGATGCCCCGTACTGCATATCCCAGAAATTTTAGGTAATTGCCTGGTATTTAAAGTAGGATCCCACTATTTGATTAGGGGCGATTCGTTTTCGATTTATACAGATCATGTCTCCTACTTGGCTACTAATTTAATAGTATTTCCGGTTGACATCTTATCTGGATTTACAATTAGTTCATTAAATAACTGTGCTGCACTATTATGGAACCCACCTTTTCATAATAAAGTTCAGTTATCGATACTCTTTCGGCCTTGAGTAAACCATTAAGCAAGAAAAATATTTTTAAGCCGAAATAATCAGACAAAATCCTGAGATACTAAATTTACCAAATTAGTGATAAGTTCCCAAAAAAGATAAAAAATAAGCATTATTGATAATTTTTACAAACATCAATTCCATGGAAAAAAACTGCTAACCTTGGACTGATAATTTTAAACAAGACAATACTTTTTTTAATTTTTAAAAAACGTAAGTAAAAAGTATCCGCATTTTATTGAGTGATAAAAAGTGCCATTTAATGCTTCCCACTTTTTAAGTTGGATAAGACAGGACTTAAAAACAAAAATACTAAATAAAAAATAGTACTAAAAGTGAAAAGCGTTACTTTCGATTATAGTTTATAAAACGTATTTTTTTTGAAAACTTCTGCATCAAAAATTAAAAAAAATAGGAAGCGTTGAAAGAAGTTAAAGATCTTTAAATAATAGGGCAACCACTTTCCTATTTAAAATTTAGGAGTAAAGCTCCCCCTAGGGGGTTGGAATAAGTTAAAAATAAGCAAAATATTCCCCCTCGAAAAAATCCCCCGGGTCGAGCGATTTTTTCCTACCAACCATAGATATGAGAAATCGGCCTTGTTTCATTTTCATTGGCCCACCCTATATGTGATAATTTAAATAGAGTAATTGTTAAAATATTCAATTACTTTTAGTTTTAATTGATAATTGAATTACTTTTAACAAACATGCTAGTATTTATTTTTATAAAATTACTTTTTTAATAGTAATTGCGACAGCTCTGATTTTCTGTTACCCATCCAGTTTTAATGTGATCATTTTATTATAATAAAATGTAGGAAATTAGTCAAAGAAAATTTTGTTTGTGGTACGATTTCGTTTTAGATATAACCTAGTTTATTGATTTAAATTTTTTTAGGTCTTTGCTAGACAACAAGGAATACAGTATTCTGTGCAAATTTGTAAGAATGGTAGAGAACCAAAAGTACGTTGTAATGAAATTATTCGTGTGGAAGAGACTGTTTTATAATACCGTAACGTTTTGCAAAAAAGCTCAGGTGGAATTAAATGACAAGGATATGCTGGATATATTTGAATATTTGAGAGAGGAGGGATTTGTGGAAGCAGGTACTTTATTACTAAAATTTGGGGAAACACACACACAAAAATATATGGCTGGTTCTAAAAAAAAACGAAATTGTTCCTTAATATTGTACAGGCGGGGATCTCAGTTTATATAAATAATTTTTAATAAAAACTACTTTACTAGGTGTATCAAATCACGAAACAAATCACCTTTTTATATGTTAATAAAAAACCCATTCAAAGTACCCCCAAAGTCATTCCTCACTATGTCCCACTTAAATTCAAATGGAATCTTAAACTAATAATAATAATAGTAATAATAATAAAATATTATTTTATAAAATAACTCTATGTCTTTTTCAGCTTTTTAGTGTTGATTAACTCAAACAGCAACGAGCCATTATCGTTACATTTAAAAAATTAGTTTTTGGAAATAACTATGAAATCTTTTTCCCTTTTCCCAAGAAAAGACATAAAATGAAGATAATTAAAACTATTTTCGCCTTCTGGACTTAAAATTGTTTTTTAACAACGTCAGGTACTCTAGTTGGATTTTAGAAATAAAATTTTTTTAAAAAGGAAAATAAAAAATTTTGACAAAAAATTTATTTAAATAAGGGATGTAATTTCCTATCGAATGGTGAAAAATACAGGGTGTTCAATTAAATTCAAAGTTGAGGTCATTCCAAAAAACCCGGGAAATCATCAACATTGAACACGCCTTTTCAAATGCTTTTTTAGTTATATTGACAAGCCAAATTTCATTTTCATCTTAAAAAATAAAAGTTATAGGGGGGGAACCACCTTTAGAAACACCCGATATATATATATATATATATATATATAATATATATATATATATATATATATATATATATATATATATATATATGTTGTAACGTAGGTTTTCGGATTTGGGAGAATGTACATTTGTATTTTTCCGTTTCAAACCGTTTGTCATGTAGATTTTCCGACGTTTCGCCAACATCTCAGTTGGCATTTTCAAGTGCTTCCTGGGTGGCTGCTCGACTTGAATGAGTCCTTTGGTCCCCTTTAGATGTCCTTTTTTACGGTTGCAAAGGTTACCTTGGTTCCCGGGTTTATTTTGGTTGTCTCTTCGTTGGGTTTGTTGACTCGTTGCCGGTGTAGTTGGTTTTTGTCTTTGGCCTGTTTTTGTTTTAAGTAAAGTTTTCCATATGGTCGGGATGTTTGTGCATGTCTCTTTTTCCCGGTTGTTTGTGTTTTCTATTTCCCAAATGCTTCTCTAATTAGTCGTGTTCTATGATGTTTATTGCAGCGATTTGTTTTGTGTCTTCAAAGTTAATGGCGTGTCCAGTCTTGGTGGTGTTGGAACAATGTGATGTTGTTTGTTTATTTTTTTGGGATTCTTGTGTTCTTGGACTCTGGTGGAAATTTTTTTCTGTTTGTCTGCCCGATATATTTCTCGCAGTTTTGCAGGGTTCTGTACCTCCTTGGTTTTTTAAGGGGTATTTGCTTTCGGGTTGCCTAGTATGTTGTGGATTTTGTTTGAGGGTTTTTAGCTTGTGCATATGTCAAAATTTTTTTTCAGGATTCTTCCGATTACGTCTGTACACCTTTAATGTATGGTAGTTCTTTTGGTTTAGATGTATCTTCCTTGTCCTTTGCTGTTGTATTTGAATTCTGTTTTAAAGCTTTTCTAATGTTGTGTTCCTTGTAGTTGTTTGTCTAGGCTGTGTAATTTTGGTAAGTTCTTCTTGCCGGTTTGTGGGATTGGTTAGCAATATGGATCTGGTGATGAGGTATTGACGCTGTAAACTGTGATGGATGGTGGTGGGAATCGGCATTTAGATATCTTTTTTCGTGTGTGTGGGTTTCTGTAGACTGTGTAATCATTGAAAAATCTTCTTTTCTGGTTATAAGGAGATCAGGGAGAGGAAATCCCGTTTTCTTGACTTCTATGTAAACTGGATGGGGGTGGATCTTATTCCAGTTCTTCTAGGAAGTGGTCAGATTTGTTCTTCCATGTTTGGAAATGATGAATATGTCATCGACGTAGCGTTTCAAAATTTGGGGTTTTTTGTCGTTTTTTTTAAGGGCTTCTGTCTCAAAATATTTCATATATAAATTTTGGGAATGACTGGTGATGGGGGAACCCCTGTTTCGCCATCCATTTGCCGGTAGTAATGGTCATCTGGGGGAAATATGTGTTTTTAAACAGTGTTCTGATAGTTTGATGACTGGTGTGAAAGTCTTCATTTTATTGCAATCTGGTCTAAGGCCTCATCTGACAATTATGCTTGGATATAGAGATTTGATGTCCAGACTGGCAAGGATGTCATTTTCTTGAAGTTCTATTTCCTGAGTATGGTAACTAGGTGGTCTGAGTTTTTAAAAAAGGAATCTGCAGTTTCGCTCGCTGGTTGCATGATTTGGGCCAGGTATTTTTCAAGTTGTTGGGTGGGTGAATCTTTGCCTGCTATCGTCTAATCAGTACTCCTTCTTTATGTATTTTTGAAATTATAGAGTTTGGAATCTGCTGGTTTTCTCGTGGAATAATGCGTTTTCTATTTCACTGTAGGTTGCCTTTTGATCTTCTTTTTGTTTGTTTTTTCAGATAATATTGGTGGGTCCCTGGCAACTTGTTTGTATGTGCTATCCTGAAGGATTTCTGTCATCTTGTTTTGTAGTCAAGTTGCTGGGACCCAGCAGCATATCTCGAAAATAACAAAATGAAATAGTACGAAATCAGCAGACATCACTGGCTCCTGTAACTCAAGAGGCACCGATAGACATGGTATTGCGGTGATCGCCACTTAACGGCGAAAATACCTGGCCAAATCATGCGGCCGGCGGCAGCTACGATTCCGCAAAAACTCAGCCACTAGTTACTCTACTTCGAAATGCTTCGAAAGGCATCGCGCAGTCTGGGTATCAAATCTCTGCAATCAAGCATGCTATCGATAGACCGGACGCCATGGACTCCCGCACCATGGTATCGAGACGCTGTCTTAAAAACGCATATTTCTCCTACGTGTTACTACACCGGCAAATGGATGGCGCGCCTATAGGTTCTCGCCATTGCCAACCTATGAAATATTTTGAACAGAAAACCCACTGCAAAACCGACATAAAGCCCATACTGTGGAAACGCCGTCGTGACATATTCATCATTTGGCCGCATGAAGAACAAATCTGGACTACAGAGCACGTAAGATCACTGCATCGGTTTACGCTGAAGTCGGCAGAGTCTACCGTTCGCTCATAACCGAAGATGCGCGGTGGATTGCGATCTGCGGCGAAAGTCACAAATCTCTTACACCACCATCGCCTGATCGATCGCCAATACCCTCATCCGCCAGATCTAACGACCCAACAATCCCACCAGGCTTTCTTCAGAAGAACTTAACAAGGTACCGCGACTAGACAAGGCGGCTACGGGAACACAGCAGAGAAGCTAAGGCTGAGATTCCCATGCAACGGCAAGGACGAGAAGACCACATCTAAACCAAGCAACACTGCATTAAGGTGTAACAGGCATGTCGGAAAGATCCTGAGAAAACATGACATATATTTCAGGCAACAATCAGCATGGGTAACCGGGCGATACCGCAGAAAACCAGGAGGCAACATACCCTGCGGGAACTGCGACAAGATCAGGCAGATGCTAAGAAAATTTATGTTCTGAGTATGAGAAGTGACAAACAACACTAAGCGCGTGTTAACGCAAGAAGGACGCCGTGCTGAGAGAGACACCATGCAATGAATCATAGAACACGGAAGAAGCACTTGAAACACAAACAACCTGAACAAGAGGACGATGCTCGACACTTTGCCAAGGCAGGCCAAGACAATGACCTACGGCAGGCGGGTCTTGAGCATGACATTGTGAGACCAGCAGGTACAACCTGCAACCGTCTGAGGATTGAGACTCATTCAAATGAAGCAACCAAAGAAACATCTTGTGCCAACTGAGGATGTTGGCGAAACATATTGAAAATCTATCTATCTACTGACAAACTGGATTGAAAGAAGGAAAATACAAATGTACATATATATATATATATATATATATATATATATATATATATACATATATATATATATATATATATATATATATATACATATATATATATATATATATATATATATATATATATATATATATATATATATATATATATATATATATATATATACTCTCTCTCTCTCTCTCTCTCTCTCTCTCTCTCTCTCTCTCTCTCCTCTCTCTCTCTCTCTCTCTCTCTATACACATATACGTTGACATTTATTTTTATCCACAACAATTGTCAGGTAAGTTGAGAATTAATAAGTTACATCGCTAAGCCTTAAATACATAAAAAAAAATCGTATGTCCGGAATTTTTCTCCCGTCATACATAAAAAAAATAGGTTATATTAGTGTTTTTAGGTGCAAATTTTTGTCATATTTTTGACAGGTGTCATTTTTGAAAATTGCATTATTTCTTATAGAATATAAAAAATCAGCCTCCTTGTCTGAACTGCTTGAAAATCTGGACATTGTTAAAGTAAAGGAAATTATGGCAGAATTAAAAATAAAACCAATGAAAAATAAAACGGAAAATATCTCAAAACTCCTAATGTTATAAGCAGACGACGTTGACATACACAAAATCATTTAGGGATCTTATTATGGACAAGATAGAAAAGGTATTATTTTCCAGTTATCAGATGCTTGGAACATTAATTTTTTTTTTTATTTTTTTTAGAAATTGGGTTTAGGCATTCAAATAAAACAAGAAGTCTTGGACACCTTCTACAACGCCTTTCTTCTGGGCACTTTTACCAACCGGGATTTCCACGATGTCCAAGTGTATTTTAATAGCATTATACACCAGAATGTCGTGTTTCCCGAGGTCGCCGTCGAGGAATATCCCGTGTTCTATTCCAGGGACAAATTCCTCAGTTATTGCCGAGCGATAAAAATGAGACGGGAACTCGACGAGATGTTAACTACTAAAAAGAAAGAGCTTAAACCCGTAGGTAAGAAATAACTTAAAAGCAAAAACTTTACACTTTGATTTTTTCTTTAAAGTAATTCAAATAACCAGTTATTTATTTTTCGTTTACGTTATTTTGTAACTCTAAAAATTAAATTGAATATTTCACTCATGTATAAATTTTCCAATAAGACACGTTAAAAATCAAAAAAATTCAGCGGAAATTTTACGTTGTCTAGGCAACGTGGTATTTCCACTTACTTACAAACACAGAACAATCGAACCTGTTTGTTTGTATTGTCAATTAGAAACGTTAAAATCAGTCAAAATGAGTCGATTTGGTCATGCACACGATGAAGAAATAGATAAAGTAATTGAAAAAACGATTTCAGCTATAGTTTTAATTATGTTGCATGAAATTGAAAATTGTATGACAAAAAAAAACCATTTTAATAGTATAATACTTCCATATTTCTCCATTCTAGAAATATTCTCCTAAATACGGCTCGTGCATAAAAATTAATCAGATAATTTTCATTCAAGCTTGTTATACAAATTCCACTCGTTCTTTGAAATTCTGGAATTATAAATAACAAGCTTTCATGAAAATTATCGGTAATTTTTAAGCACTTGTGGTATTACCCCCAAAATTTCACATCTTTTATATAGACTAATAAAATTTCTTTATTTTGTTGATGTTACCATGACGACAGTGATTTATACTGGTAAATTTTTCGTTGTGGGTAGGCTGCATGAATTTAATAAGTGGAAATTTTTCTGTAAACGTTTATGCCATTTTATGATTTGATTTTTATATTTTTCATTTAAACATTTTAAAATGAATTCTATAAAATACGGAAACAGAAGTAAAGATGTTCCGCAAATTTTAGCAATATAAATGAATTACTAAAGGCTAAAATAAACTTCATTTAAAAAAATAAGATGCCTCACATTTAGCTAAAAGAACCGGAAATATACACCCCACAAAAATTATCGCATCACTCATTATTTTTTAAATATTTTATTTTTTCCGTTTTATTAATTTTATTAATAATTAATAAATAAAACATCAATAGATACGACTTTTGCACATTTTTTTAAAAATCAGTTTAATCTACAGTGGACAAAAATTTTAATTTACCAAAAGATAGAAAAATATTAAAAATATTGTACAAAACATGTATACACAAAAATTAACTTTATTTAAGCTTAAAGCAGCCAATCAGTTTTTAATAGCGTGTGTTGCCGCCCCTTGCTCTAATTACAGCTTCCATTTGTCTTCGAAGGCTTCTAAACAGGTTTTGGGGGTATTCTTGCGGCATGTTTTCCCAAAAGTCAAAAATAACATTTTGAAGATCATCTAGTGTCCTTATTGGTGCCGGATGTTGCTGAATTTGCCATCCTAGATGGTCCCAGACATGTTCTATCGGATTAAGATCCGGGCTACGTGCAGGCCAATTTAAGGTGGGTATCTCGTCCTCTTCTAAGTACTGCCGAACAACTCTAGCAGCGTGTGGACGAGCATTATTATGCATTAGCACAGAGTTATTACCGATATAGGGCATATAGGGCACTACATTTGATTCTAGGATATCGGTTATGTACCTGTCAGCATTTAGTCTTCCATCATTTACTGGTACTAACTCCGAAAGAAATTCCTCCCCAAACCATGATAGAGCCACCACCAAAGCTTTCAGTTTGACGAAAATTAACCTGCTCGTGCCGTTCACCACGTCGCCTATATACTGGTACACGCCTATCTGATGAATACAGACAAAATCTTGATTCATCCGTGAATAAAATGTTGGACCAATCTTGAATATTCCAATTTGCGTGTTCTCTAGCAAATTGCAGTCTTGCCACTCGATGTATTCTGGTAAGACGTGGACCTCTAGCTGGCACTCTGGCTCGTAAACCTGATTCTCTCAGCCTATTTCGAACTGTCTGTAGGCTTATTCGAACATTACGAGCAGCCAACAGATCTGTTTGCAGCCTTCTAGCGGTGGTATGCCTACTTCTTAACCACGTTAATCTCAAATAACGAGCATCTGCTGCCGTAGTTACCCTTCTGCGGCCTTGTCCGGGTCTTCTGGTTAGTTGTCCTGTTTCCTGGTATTGATTAACAACTCTGGATATGGTGCTTTGTTGAACCCCCATTACCCCAGCGACGTAACTTTGACTGCGGCCATCTTCTATGAGCGCAATGATTCTAGCGGCTTCTTGAGGCACATCCAATATTAACCAAATTTAATTTAAATTTTCACTTTACAGTAACACTATTTGCTTAGAACAGGGGTCTCCAAACTACGGCCCGAGGGCCACATCCGGCCCGCGGACAGATTTTGTCCGGCCCGCGGAGAGCTAGCATACTTGAAAACTCCTTTTAGAGAACAAATAATTTTTATAGCAAATGAAATTTAGTTTACTGAAGTATTCTAATTTTATGTTGAATAATTATTAATATGACATCTACATTGATATGGTCATGGGCTAACTCCGCTAACTCATAACATTCTTGTAGGCTTATTGTTATTGTTTTTGTGATAAGTTGGATAAAGAAACACAGAATTGTAATGGTAAAGACATGTATAATATGCGAAAATTTAACTTCAGTATATAATAACTAACAAATTATTGAAATGAATCCAACTAACATTTTATACATTTTAAATAATCACATAACTTATAACAAACATAATGACAAAGAAATACTAATGAGATTTATGTAATTGAGATTTTCCACTGACAATAGTTTGTAGTTGTGGACTAATTTTACTTGTACCAATTATTAAAAGAGATTTAAGATGCTCATCAGTTAATTTCGATCTGTAAACATTTTTTGTTACTTCATTTGGAGAAGGTTTTCTCACACAAATAAGTAGTACCAAAAACAGAAAACAGACCACGAGCAAATTTATGCAAATTATCAAATTGTGTCAGTGGAAGACTCTTATAAAATTCCAACAAAGATGAGTTTTGATATTTGTTCTTAATTATATCACTGCATTGTAGATCAATCATTTCCATTTGAAGTTCGGGGCTAGGGTTTCAATGTCAGTATCAAAAGGATTCTGAAAAATCTTAATTTGATTCGCAATGGCATCAAAGTCCGAGAAACGAGTATCAAAATTTATCTTCAAAGCACTCAAAGTTTCGATTGCAAAATCGATAGGAAACTCAGTCTCAGTAGTGTGGCTGAATATTTCACATGTTTTAAAATGTGAAAAACATTTACTTCGTAGTTGTGATTGAAACAGTCTCAATTTCTTCCGGAATGATTTGATATTAGTGTATAAATCAGGAAGATGCTGGTTTTCTCCTTGCAATCCCAAATTCAGTTCGTTCACATGTTTTGTCAAATCAACATAGAATGCTAACTTCCACAGCCATGCGTTTTTTTGTAATTCAGTAAAGGGCGATGCTTTTCATTCAAAAAATTTCGATCACTGCTCGAAGTTAAAAAAACCCTGAATGACTTTCCCACAACTAAGCCAGCGTACGGAAATTGAAAAAGGTAAGTCAGTTTCTCCAGTCTCTTCAATAAATTGTCGGAATTGTCGGTGATTCAGCCCAAAGATCAAATAAAATTAACAGTTGATATGACTGGTTTCAGAACGTCAGACATATCCAAACATTTTCCGCACAAAGACTGTTGATGAATGATACAATGTAAGACTAATGGTTTTGAACCACCGTAATTTTCACAGCCTTTGACACAAGAGGGGCCACTCCTTTATCTTTCCCACTCATGTTTTTGCCTCCATCAGTTGTAATCCCTTTCGTTTTTCCATCGAAGGTTCTTTTGATTAATGGCCATTTCAACTCCTTTAAAAATATCTGTACCAGTTTTGTGCCATAAATACTATACATATCAAGAAGTTCTTCGTACTTCATACCCTTTTATCTACTCCTCGAATATAAATCAACACCTGACACATCCGTTGACTCATCCAAGGCCAAAGAAAACCACTCAAAATGTCCATTTTTGTCGAACAGTTGAGGATATATTTTCAACGTGTTTTCTACCCTTCGAGCCACAGTGTTTGCTGACATACTGACAGTTTTTAATAAATTTACCTTTTCAGGGCACATTTCTTCGGCTACTGCAATTATGCATTTTTTTCATTTCTCCATCGGTGAATGGTTTTCCACGTTTTTGCAATTTCAAGAGCCACACGAAAGCTGGCACGAGTTGCAGCCTCTTGTTCAGTTTTGAGTTTTGTAAATGAAGATTGCTGCGATTTCAATCCGCGCTGCATAGCTTCGAATTTTTCTGTCCGCAAACTTCCTGTATATTTTGAGTAATTTTGAAAATGTTTTGTTTCATAATGACGTTTAATGTTATATTCTTTGAGAACGGCTATGCTTTCATTGCAAATCAAACATAGCGCCTTGTTACTGGACTCAATTACGAAATACTGAATTTAAATTTTTTGCATTCACTATCAATTTTTCGCTTCTTTTCCATACTACTAATTCACACACAAAAGCAACAATTCAAATCAAAATACTGTTATAAAGATGTCTTAAACTTAAACACGCACAAACTCGTTTTAAGGAGGTATGCAATATTTTATTTAACAAGTGTCATAGGAACTGACTTGTGGTTGCGCCACTAGCCGTCTTTATATTCCAATTACTGCCATCTAAATTGAGTGGAAGACACCAGAACTTTCTCGAACCATCGTGATTATTCTGTACGTGCTATTAGCGCCATCTGTTAGCGATAGAAGGTACTACCTATTTCCGCTTGTGTCCACCAGATGTCGTGTCACGTTACTCCTCATGGCTCGTACTCTACGACCAATCTAGAAATTACAGATAATGACAGGAAAATTAATAATATGCAGTGTTGCCGTTTTGCGGACTTTAGTCCGATTTGCAGCCTTTTTTTTTAAAAGTTGTATTTTTTTTCGAACTTTTTTTTTTTTTTCATCAGTGGACTATTTCACTTCTTACCACCGGCAACAATGATAATATGGTTTTGGCCCTCGGAACTTACTGGAATAATCAGTATGGCCCTAAGGCTGGAAAGTTTGGAGACCCCTGGCTTAGAACGTTAAGATCTCAATGCATTCTTTAACACAGGAATGATCTACTCGAACATTTTTGCTTCCAAAAAAATGTATAAGAAATTCAGATCATCTTTTACCCATGATAAGAAATCAGAAATATATTATATACAGATTGTCCCAAAAAAATTAAATTAAATATTAAAAATGTCCTAAAATATTGGTGATGCGATAATTTTTGTAATTTTTGTGGGGTGTGTTTATATTTAAGTATTTTATTTAAAAGAAAGTTGGAACTATGTAAACACAAAATTTCAGATATTATGTTTTGTATTTAAATGTTGTGCAAATTAAAGCAATAAAAATGTACCGTGTTTTCAGAAAATAACTTCTTTACTTGCGGCTTTATAACACTTGCATTATCATTACCAAATCTGGATATTTTTTTCCACTTAAGAAGTAAAAAAACTTAACACAACTCGACCTTCTCTGCAAATGACCAGGACGGAAATGTCAAATTGACAGAACCTTATTTATAGGAAATACCTTTTGTCAAAAGTCAATGGTTTTCGATATGTGGCTTTTAAAAATCTGGCAACACCGCCTCCGCTTCATCACATCGAGTCGAACGTGGAACTTTTTTGGCTAGGTTTTACATATTATTACACTTTTTTAAGGAGATGTTTAATCACGGAAAACACGTTTTTTTCTTCTAATTTAATGGGGTTTTTATTTGTAATTAAAATATAATTGTACTTACCACAAAATTAAACTGAATATCCATTTTAAGAACACAATTTATTATGTTTTTAAACAGCACTTTTTATTTTACTTACAGAATACGAAAGAATCCTGTTTTCAAAACTTGTTGGTACGCTTGCACTATGGTTGTCTAACCTAATCTTTCACGGTAAATTTGAGCTGCTAGATCAGCATTTTGGTTTGCATCGCCTTAAATTTATAACATATCGGTGTATTTTCCCGATTTAAAAACATTTTGACCTACAACGGACAAACATCGTTACAAGTACGCACAATGCACGACTACACGAGGCTTTTAGGTAGCGCTGTTATTTACAAAGCTTTAAATAGTATACTTAAACTTTACTTAATTTTACAAAGGTTGTTGTGAGGTTGTGCTTATTTCAATTGAGTGAATCGGTTCATAACACTACTATACAAACATTAATCTGGTGAATTATTTTATTAATTATGCATAATTTTAATTAAAAATAATATTTTTTTTAATTAGGTAAAAGAATTGCAAAATAGTTTTTATTTTAAAATAATTGTTTAAAATAATTGCATAAGACCTTATTAACGTAAAACACGGAATAACAATTGTTTAAATTTACATGTATCTGTTGTAATAAAAGTCAAATCTCCCTTACACCTACCCTTTTCTTATTATTATTTAAAAAAATAAAAATGTATTATATTTGGACCCAGTGTATTGTTCTGCCAACTAAAAATTACATTGGTATATTGTTATCAAATAAATCTGACTTTTTTGGTGGTAAAAGTAACTGCTTGTGCTTATTTTACACGTAAAAACTATAAAAAATGTATCGCAATAACATCGTCTAGACAAAAACGAAATCTCAATTTAAAATTATTATTCCATTATCGCGTGCAATAAATTCTGTAGAAACTTTAGGCTTCCAACATATTTTTAGCAGAAAAAATCATTTTTTTAATGACCTTATTAATAAAGTTGAGGTATTTTCTTCATGTTTGCTTGATGCTAACCCCACAAAATTCTATTATTGCCAGGTTTAAGTTTTCTCAAACAAATTATTGCAAAACTTTGACAAAACAATCTAACATTGCAATTTTTTATGCAATCATTGCTATTACATTGTTCAGCATTTTAAAATTTTTTGTCGCTTCTTAATATTTTTTTTGTTTTTTTTTTGTAATAACTAATACTGCTAGTAATGAATTTAACTATGTGCTTGGTTTATATCTATTATGCATAATATTTTAAAAAGAAAATATAAAATATGAGAAACTTAAATCATAAGCCATCTAGTAAATTTTCAGAAACCTTAAAACACGTAATTACTTTTTTTTACAAAATATAAATTTAAAAAAGTATAATACAATCAATAAAATTGGTTTGTTGCATTTAAAGGCATTACTTTTACGCTTGGGGGTCCATCAGAAGCCCACTTACATATTGGGGTCCATGTCCCACTACACCGTTTTTTCATTTAAGCAATTTTTTGGTAAAATCTCTCACAGTGTTTATCTAGAAAAGTACCCAATTGTGAAAATAATTTCAAATGGATGCAGAAATACAAAGGACATGTTGCAGCCTAACGTATTGCAAGATTTTAGTAATTCTTCAATTAAATCTCTGTAGTTCTACGATTTCTTAGTACCTACCAAGAAAATTGCTACATAAACTTTTAAAGGCAGCCCACGCCCTATTTTTTTCCTTTTTTTGTTATTTGCTCTAATTCTGAATAGTTACTAACAAAAAAGTTAGCATTTTTCTGTTATAAAACAGCTAGACGCAACCATAAAGAAAGTGCCTATAATATACAATCTGAACAACTTTCATTTCATAAAAAAATTAATTTAGCATTTTCCAGATAATAAATAAATGCGGCTTTTAAGTGAGCAAAAGCTCGTTCCTGTACTTTATTCACATATAATACATAAAGGTCCTTATTTATCACATTAGCCTCACCCAGCCGAAATTGAATTTACGCTCTATTTAATACAGCATTTAAAATTGTTATTCCCCTTTTCCCTTTTAATACGTGTAATAAATACCATCAAAGCTTCATGCTTCCGACACATTTTCGGCGAAGTCAATTAATATACTCATTGACTTATCGACAAAACAGTGTAAAGTATTTTCGTTGTGGGTAGAGTTGCTTTTTCTCAAGCAATTAAATTATGACTCAACTTAATTTATTTGTTATTTATAAAAAGGGTAGTTCTATAATTTTTCTTTTCCACTACCAATGTTTGTGAGCTTTTTTAAACTATATGACGGATTCAAAGAATAGTTAAAAATCTAGCACATAATCAACTATTAAAGAAATAGTTCAATAAATAGCCCTACACTTTCCTTGAAGGTGTTAGACAATGTAATGGTTTCAATAACACTAGAATCTTGGACTTTCATTGTCTTTATTTGTTAATTGTTACACAACGTTTCGGTTAGTGATGTATCTGCAACCGTTTTCAAGGGATAACTAAAAACTATTCTTAAAAGCTACGACTTATATACTATCCCTTGTTCACCGAAGCTTGACCAACTTTTCACGGTTCAGCAACGGCTACCAGATATTCAAAATATCGATGCTAGGCTTGCTAAATACATTTTTGTTGTTTAAAATTATTACAGCTTCTTTGAATTTTCTTTTCTTCCAGTGGGTTTCTTTATAAATAGTTTTTGCTTCCGACCATTGTATGCGGTGTTGTTTTGACCAAGCGTGTTCGGCAATCCCTGACTTCGACGTTTCACCTCGTTCCGTATGTTTTTTATGTTCTTTAACTCTAACTTCAAGTGGTCTCTTTGTTTCCCCGATGTATACCTCACCACATTCACAGGGAATTTGGTAGATACAGTCCTTATTTAAAACATTGTTGTCTGGTCTCGTCTTAGTAAGAATACTTCTTAGAGTAGTTTGGGATTTAAACGCCGTTTTAATATTATACTTATTCGCGATTCTGCGAATCTTTTCCGAAGTTCCTTTAATATATGGAATTGTTATAAATATTTGGTCACGTGGGGTCTCGTTCAAATTAGAGTTTCTTGTCTTATTTTGATATTTTTCGATTGTTTCCCTTATTAGCCTCTCACTGTATCTGTTCTGCTTAAGATCCCTAGTTATGTTATCCATTTCCTCTTGCAGTGATTCCCTACTGTTACATAGGGACACTGCGCGATTATATAAAGTACGTATAACCCCCTGTTTGGTTTCGTTAGAGTGGTTAGAATTCTGGTGTAAATATTGTCCAGTGTGGGTAGGCTTTCTGTATACCGAGGTTTGAATATGACCATTATTTCGTTTGACTAGAACGTCGAGGAAAGGTAGGGCCGAGTTTTGCTCCTTCTCCATTGTGAATTTAATACAAGGTCTGAGGCAATTAAGATGTTTTAAGAAATCTTTAAGTTCTTCGTCATTACCTGTCCATATAATAAAAGTATCGTCAACATATCTTAGCCAAACTTTTGGTTTAATTAGTGCAGTTTTAATTGTATGTTCCTCAAACCATTCCATATAGATATTTGCTACCACTGGGGAGAGCGATGAACCCATGGGAAGCCCATCATCCTGCGCGTAGAACTCATTTTTTACCTGAAAATAAGAACTACGGAGGCAAAGCTCCAACAACTCCATCACTCCATCACGCCATCCAGCGGCAGGGTGGTGCGTTCTACTAGTGTTTTATCTTCTTTAAGCTTGGCCCGGATAATGCTTAACGATTCTTCTACTGGTACGTTTGTGTATAGACTTTCCACATCAAAACTAACAAAAGTATCGTCTGGTCCTATTTCTACATTTTTGAGAATGTCAACAAAATGACTAGAGTTTTTAACGAAAGATGGAGACTTACCGACCAGTGGTTTAATTAGGTCTAAAAGGTGTTTTGCCAGTGCAGTCATGGGTGCGTTTCTAGAACTGGTGATGGGCCCTAAGGGTGTATTGTCCTTGTGTATCTTCGGTAGTCCATAGAGATGAGGAGGTTTACTGTTATGTGGAGTTAAAGTTTTTCTTGTTTCATCAGTCAAAAAGTTTTTGTATTTCCTTAAGGTCCTGTAAATTTTGTTCTCTATGGATGCTGTTGGATCTTGATCAAGAGAACTTCATCTATTTTTTGATCGTATGTGATTGCATCCATAACTAGAGTGGCATTCCCTTTGTCTGCTGGAAGAATTTTGATAGTTTTATCATTTTGAAGCTCTTTAAGAGCTATTAACTCATTTTCATTTATATTGGTGGCGTTACTTTGTTTCGAGTCCAAGACCGTTCTCACTTTCCATCGAAATTCTTCCGCATCTGGTCCCTGGAGTCGTGTTGTTTCTACACTGCTAATCATCTCTAAAGTCGGTGTATGTTTTGGGGCTATAGCAAAGTTTAGCCCTCTCCCTAAAAGACATTCTTCTGTTTTCGAAAGAGTTCGGGAGGACATGTTAATTATAGTCTTTTTGTTGACATTCTGAGTGGTTGGTTGTATACTGTAAAGTCTGTTTAGTTTGTTTTGTTGTTTTCTCCGTAAATCGTCTTTGGCCTTCTCGCATGTTCTTTGTATCTTCTGTACATGTTCCTTGATTCCTTCATATCTTTGGGTAACTTCTTGCAGCAGCTGTGATTTTTTCCATCGGTGGTAGTTTATCTGTGATCGGAGCAGAGATTTGCTAGCTTCTTCGAGAATATGCTTAGCTCTTTCCCCTGGTATTGGCGACTTTAGGCGAAATCCAACTGGCTTCTCGTAGGAATTCAATGTGAGCATCTTCTTTGGTAAGCTTAATCCAGGTCTTCTCGTAGCCTCTAAATAGCTCGTTGATACCGGGTCCGTACCGGGCTTGCAACGTTTTCTTGAAGGTGTTAGACAATGTAATGGTTTCAATAACACTAGAATCTTGGACTTCCATTGTCTTTATTTGTTAATTGTTACACAACGTTTCGGTTAGTGATGTATCTCCAACCGTTTTCAAGTGATAACTAAAAACTATTCCTAAAAGCTACGACTTATATAATATCCCTTGTTCACCGAAGCTTGACCGACTTTTTACGGTTCAGCAACGGCTGCCAGATATTAGATATTAGGCCTACACTATCTTAAATGCCAAGAAATCTTTCCCTGTAGTGCCTTATCAAAGCATTTATCAAGACACAGCATCCAGGTTTCTCTTATAACAGCAACTTTCGCACCAGATTAAAATCAGGCAATACTAAATATTTTAAGGATAATCGCAAAACTGTTAAGAATATTCATGATTACAAGCTGCAAAGAATAACTTTTAAAGAATCAGTTTAGGAAAAAAAAGACATTATTCCTATAATAGGACTTTAATGCTTTTATTAGAGTCATCAATACAGTGATAGGATCCTGCAATCTTTCGCATTAACTGAATGAATTTTGTTCTCTGACAGAACTTGTTTAAAGGTTTTTTTGGAATAATTTGTGAAAAAAATATTGGCATTTTCGTAAAGGACCCCCACCATTTACATTGAAATTTTGTTTAGGGTGGAATATTATGAAAATCTAGGATTAGATAGAATAAGTCATGCTGAATAAGACATGTCCTTTGGTCCAAGGCCCGTTATGCCCATTAAAAAAAGTTATAAGCCCTTGAAGCCAAACAAGATAACTTCTATCAGAACAGAAAAAATCTTTGTCTACTCTAAAATGTTGTGAAAATCTAGAATTAGATAGATTAAATCAGGCTAAACAGGAAATATCCTTTGTTCCAAGGCCCATTATGCCCGTTAAAGAAAGTTATAAGCTCTTGAAGTCAAACGAGATAACTTCAATTAGAACAGAAGAAATAAATTCTTTGTCTGCGGTTAAATGTTGCAAAAATCTAAGATTAGATAGATTAAATCATGATGAACAAAAAAGGCCCTTTGTTTCAAGGCCCGTTATACTCATTAAAAAAAGTTATAACCTCTTGAAGCCAAACGAGGTAACTTCTACCAGAACTGGAGAAATTCTAGAGGGGCTTTGTACCTTTAGGTTATGGATGCATGTGTTAGTGTAAAAATTGTTAACCATAAAAAATCTGATTTCTCTTGAATGTTTCAGTACCCATTACTGGTTTTAGTACGTTTTTTTGGAAGTTTTAGTGACTTCTCTGCGTATTTTAGTTATCTGAATGGGTTCTATTCAACATTTGTTGTTTACAATGTAACTAAAAAAGTAATTATCGGATCACGATTGAGTCCGAACACCTTCCGCATGTCCAGCCTCATACTCTACGTAAAACTTACGCGAGTATTAAATTTCCCTCATTTTCCAAAAATTGACCATCATGGGTCATTGATGGGCGGACGTGCCCATCGATGGATGAGAATTTTTTTTGAACCTCCGCTCGGGCTCAATCGTGAATTCAAAAATCCAGGGTGTCCATGGTCCATGGGCAGAAGTACCACTATGGATACCAAAATAGAATCAGATGATCACCGACCTCAACACTTTTTGCCACCCAAAGATATTGCTGATTCGATAATTATTTTTTAAGATACATTGTTAACAACAAATGTCGAATTAAACCCGTTCAGATAATTAAAATGCGGTGAGAAGTCACTAAAACTTCCCAAAAGAAACAAACTAAACAACAGGAATTCGATTCATTAGGGTTAACATTTTTTACACTTACACATACATAGGTACAAAGCCCCTCTAGAATTTCGTCTGTTCTGGTAGAAGTTATCTCATTTGGCTTCGAGAGCTTATAACTTTTTTAAACGGGCATAACAGGCCTTGAACCAAAAAACATTTCTTGTTCAGCATGATTTAATCTATCTAATCCTTAATTTTCACAACATTTCACCGTAGACAAGATTTCAATGTAAATGGTGCGGGGTTCTTTGTCATGTTTGTTATTAACAGACTTAACATTACTGCTTTCTCTAAGATTGAAGCAAAGATTTGCTAGCTTCTTCGAGGATCTGCTAAGCTCTTTCTCCCGGTATTGCCGGCTTCAGGCAAAAACCAACTGGTATATGTTGTTATCCTTGGCTTCTTATAGAAATTTAATGTGGGCATCTTCTTTTGTGATCA
The DNA here is from genome assembly GCA_019359885.1 of Listronotus oregonensis. NCBI lineage: Eukaryota > Metazoa > Arthropoda > Insecta > Coleoptera > Curculionidae > Listronotus > Listronotus oregonensis. The sequence continues at coordinate 28,790 of JAHBCN010005843.1, read as the reverse complement.
ATCACAAAAGAAGATGCTCATTACTGCTTCCTATTGTACAGTCTCTTTGAAGAGGTTTTACACCGTACACGGCAGAAGCAGAGTTTTTAACTAGTTGCTTCTTGACATTAATCTTTCGGAGCTTGTAGTGCATAAGGATATTTTAACTTATTCTCCCAGATGTTAAGCCTCTTATATAATTGTTAACAGTAAATGGAGGGCTGCCTCTACGTAATCTGCCAATATACAGAATATGTGAGGAGGTAGCCTCTAATACTCTTCTTTTTCTATAAATAAAATCGCAAGTTGGTTCAAGATCACCTATCTCGCTATATGCTTCGCACATCTGGCCTGCCCTGTCAAAAATTATGTGCTTACCTTTGCAAATCCATGTAAAATTAGGCGTAAATCGCAGTACATATTATAATAACCAGTCGTAAGATAAAGTGTAAATCTATGCAAAATTGGGGCGCTAAAATTTGTTTTGATGCCTCGAAAACACAGTCATGTTCGCAGTCGTGAAAAAAGTCTGCCAATGCTCATCCTCTTACATATGAGCGGCCAAGTTCTGCAGAAGAAGACTCGTTTAATCTTGTCGGGTTACTTTTGAGAATAACCTCAACTGGCACAAACACATTACATCATAGCCTGAGCAGCTTCAAAATAGCTTGGATTCCTCTTTCGAGCCAGAAAATATTTCTCTTTTTCCAATCTGTACACTTGTAGTATAAGTGTAGTGATTTCAATATAAAATACAATTTGAAACTCAGACAAATATTTTATGTTAATATTTGTTCTTATTTAAATGTCGTTATCGTTGAATTTCGTACTCTAAGAACAAATATAGCATTTACTGACTCCAATTAATTATTGTTTAAAAGCATGTTCTTTGTTAATGCATCAAACGCATACGAAACGGCTTTATAAATTAATGGTAGTCCCTCTGCTAGTAGCTAAACTAGTCAACTTTTTAAATATTGTTCATGCTCTTTACGTTACAAATTAGAATTGGCTCTATTCAGAAGAGTTCGTCTTATTAATATACTCACAGAAGCTTCCTTCTGCCCATAGAGAACAGTGTCAACTTTATGCATACCTTTTACTAGCTGCCAGAAGTTTTTCCTTCTCTCCCAATCTCCAAATATTTAAATCCCGTGTGAACAAACTCCCTCTACCACACTTAAGACATCAGCCACGGAATCAGCAACTTCGTGGACTGTCCGAAGATAAAAAAAATAAGTACATATTGGGTAGGCTTAACGATGTTTTTTTGTTATTTCTGGTATTTTTAAATATATTTAATAACATTTTTAAATACCCCTATAAATGTTTCAATTTAAAAGATACTAAAAAATCCTCATAAAAATGTAAAGCTACAAAAAAGGATATCGTAAAAGCAAGTCTGCCAAAATAATGCAGTAAACCAAACTTACCCGGATTATTGGGCATTATAAAACCATTAATCCGGATTTATTCCTACCAGCAAGTTACAATAAATCTTCTATTAATAGGAAAAACTCCGCTTGTTGTGGTTTTCCAATATAACTCTTCTTTTTACAGTATTAATTTCAATAAAACATAAACCGATAGTGCCGCAAAGTTGTAAACGGCAACCACTAACGGTTTTTCATAAATTTAGATTTATGACTGTTGGCGCGCCCTGCCGAGTTTTGCATAGTTTTCTTTTGTTTTTACATGGATTTAATGGCCATCGTATATTTTCGGTCTTTTTGTTCGGCCACGATCGCCGCGATCGGAGACAAATTCTCTGGCGAGCCAAAGTTTCGGTCTTGTTCAATATATAATATTCTTTATGCACATTCCATACGTATGGAAGGAATTAGCTGGACATAAATCTGGTCCCCCGTTTTCTGTTTTGGAAACATTACAATGGCGCGCGTTGCTCTCGCTGGCAGTTAAACAGGACTTTTTATGTCTTTTTTGCATAGGTGAGTTATTATACGGGTTCTTTGCTGGTTTGTTTGGATAATAAATTGCACTTTTTACGGGATACGCCCCGCTTTTTTCACTTTCGTTCTGGCTTTGTAGGAGCACCGGCTCGGAAATATTTTGCATAATACCTGCGTTTGAGTTTTGACTGAAAAATTTCCCTTTTTTCCGGAATTTCAAAAGAAGTTTTTTTTTAGTTTTAAAGAAAGCACAGGAAGAGCTAACTCTTAAGGTAGCTTTTAAGTTACGACAGTAAAATTAAAAGAGTGTTTAAGAACGTTTTTATTTTTTCTAACTTCCTTTTTTATGTTAAAATGTTGAATCTTAAAAAACTTTGTTTTCGTGAAAAATAAAATTAAGTTTTCATATTAATAACAAAAAAATGATTTAACATATAATTTGCATTTAATCTCCAAATTTTAAACTCTAAAATAACACACAAGATCCACAGCGTGGCTTAAGACGTATCCTTAAAAATATACAGGTACATGGGCAATAATTAGTTTCAACTTTAAACTGTACCAGATGTAACTGCTCCCTTTGGATACCCGCACAGTCTGAGGCCAAAGAATGCTTGTCGCATACCAATTGACTCCTTGCATATTTTTTTTTATTCAAAAATACAAAACAGAAAATCCATCGCGTTTCTTTATTCCAATTTAAGGAACGGTTTATTGTCAATTAAATATGCAACACAAAAAAATGCAAAGTGTAATTACATCGTCAAAATTTATCGCTATTAAAACAACGGAAAACAGCTTTAAGCTCTAAAATCAGCTTATTGCCGTGTAACCGTGTAAGAAAATCACCTGGTAAGTAATCATGATGGCCGACTTTTTGAACCAAAGCACTACATTGTTTGTTGTTGTAACCATGGTAACTGACTGTTTAAACCACGGTGTAAGAAGTCAAGGTGTGTCAACTCCTTACTAATCCGTTGAACCGAGTGAATCTTGAGTCGTAGAGGGTAAAATGGCATCCGCTGCCGTTGGCGGATAAAGAGTTCATCATCTGACGGTCGCCATTTTACCCTCTAACAACACCAGCGCTCGCACGGAAAAGTGAAGAAGTAGCACACAAGAAATCCACATATTGGAGAGTGGACACACCTTAACTTCTTACACCGTGGTTTAAACCAAAGCAATACATTTATGTTTAGGTGTTTTTGACAAACAAAAATAAACATATTATGGTATTCTATTCTATTCTATGTACTCTGCTCTTCTCCAGGTTGTAATATCGGAACCCAGCAGCAGTAGGCTGTGTCAGTGACGCATTGTGAATATGCGTGATTAGCCACTCGTGACGTCAATATCGTTTTGGCGCGAACGTTTTATTTTGAATTTTAAATGCTCTGTTAAGAAATTGCTTATGAAAAAAATATTTGGTAGGAGTAATATTTAGGCACAAAGAGTTATTTTCAGCCAAATCTGCAAGAGATCTGTTTAGCTGAGTGAGATGGTATGCCATATATATTTGCCACATTTTCTTGTAGTTCTTCTTACCGACATTATGAAACTGGTCATAAGGCGGAATAATTCTCATTTTAAATAAACATTGTTACCCTTAAATTTTAAACAATTATTTACTATATCTTCTAATAAAACTAGAAAATCAAAGGAACGATTTCCGGATAGATGGAGGTCTGCCAAATTTCCTTCTTTTTGTTTCGTTTTTTGGGTAATATTGTGCTTTTCCTGGCATAGTAAAAAAGCCCTTTAATTTTTAGGAAGAAATTCTTCATAATCTTATGTAACAGAAAGCTTATATACAAATTTATCGTAAAAATTATTATTTTGTCACCCAAAAAATAAAAAGATATCTTACTAACCACAACTGAAAATTTAATAACTAATTTATTCAATTTCGAGGATTTTATCCACGAAAATATTCGGAGTAAAAATGAAAATAAGGTACTAATTGATAAAGGGTCTTTTAGAGACACCATAATTATGGTTATTAAGAGACGTGACTGTCATGGTATTTTACAGACGAGAAATTGCTGAGTGTTTTAAGCCGTATTATTGGGACTTAATGTGACGAAACAAAAAAGAGCAAGGACCAAGGACGTGGTAAAATACGATTTTATTATATTAAAAGTTTACTTTGAAAGAAGTTTTTAAATTGTTTAATTTTTACGTTTCTTGGGATAACTTTGATGTTCTATTTGTTTTTACTCCTAAAATGGGTAATATTTTTATAAATATTTATTTTTTATGTACTGTTTATGTTAAATAGTCTAATTTCTTCTGGGGTAGATAATTTCCATTTGACAGTACACAACGGCTTAAAACATAAATGCTAAGGTACCATGAGCGTCGTAAGTGAACTAAGAAGTAATTTATTAACACGGGATTAAATGATTTTTTTTTGTCTTTGTGACAACTCACGAAGGATTTGCATATACAGAGTACCAGAGTACCGTGAGTGCCGGATTTTCCGATGTTTAACCCATCTTTTATGCCTCAGTTCCGTCAACGCTGCCCAAGCACTGAAACATGCAAATATTGCATTTCACAGCACCTTTTAGACAACGCGGTAGTGCCCCCACGGACGTTATTTTAAATAACTACTACCTAAATATGTCTGCCCGGCGGGGCTGGGATGCGATCCCGGATCGCCGGCGCGGCGAGCCGAGGCTCTGACCACTACGCTACCGGACAGACAGAGAGAGACAGATTTGAGGGTATAAAGGGAAAAGAAAGATCTCTGCTTGCAGATGGATCCACAGTCTAGATGTAAAAAAAGAAGAAAGACATAAGTTCAAGCCTTTCTTGTTGGACACCATTTTTTTACCACCTATGATAACACAAGCAAAAAAGTGTCAATTAGCCAAAATACATAATATTAAACAATTTTTTATATATACTTTTATTAATACATATAAAGTGGTGGATTGTTATTGCAAGCCTTCATTAAGTAAAGCATAGTTTTTAGCTGGAGGATAAAATTTACTTTTAGGTTTGATTGTAAAATAAATTTATTTTGTTCTTTGACTCCCTGTACATCCACAAATCTGTCTAAATTCTCCAAGGGCAGCCGTTCTCAAAATAGTCTTTAATAACCATAATAATTGGTTTTAAAGGCTTTTTGTCAAAGAGTCACTTTACTGCTGATTTTCACGCTCCACACAAACCCTTAGGGAGTTTATAACAAGGTTTTTCTAGATTTCCACTTTATCTTGTTAAATTAGTTTGTCGGACTTGTTTTTGGTAATTTACCGAAACGAAAAAGGTCGTTTTATTTTAAAAATACAGTAAATTAAAATAAGAAGACAGACTTTCGGTAAATTGGTTGTGTTCTTCCATCTAAAATTTGCACTGGTTTCTTCAGATTTCCTTCTAATCGACAAATATATATATATATATATATATATATATATATATATATATATATATATATATATATATATATATATATATATATATATATATATATATATATATATATATATATATATATATATATATATATATATATATATATATTATATCTGTTATCAGAGGCGTATGCAGGGGAGCAGGAAGATTTTAGCTTCCTCCCACACTTAAAAAAAATCGGTAATTTTGGAAATACCTTTATTATTTCATTAATTTTTTTAATTCAGCACTTTTTCTAGTCAATACACGCCACTGTCTAGTATTATGAACTGTCACTCTTCTGGCTTTCACCAATTTAATGCCGAGGTACCCCATTCCTTACTACTTACCTTGCCTCAAAAAAAATCATAATTGCCTGCCGCCTATTGCCATTTGTTTACGTCTTTTCATTTTCTCCAAATCTCTAAATATGGTTAAGTCTTGGGTTAATTAACTGCTGAAGATCATTACGAAATTTTAGTACTCAGACAGTAAGCGTTAATATACTGGCCTAAAACTAAGGACAAAACATGCTTTAAAAAAATTAGTCTATTATAAACCACCCTGATATAATATCGAGGTCTGACAGTAATTAAAACTCACTTAACAAATAATTTAAAACTTAAGCTAATAAACCCAATTTATTTATATTTTTCCTCCTAAATAATTTCCAATCTTCAGTCGGTAAAATTGGTGAAATACTCCTAAAGTTCGCTCAAATAATGGTCACTTCAAAAGTCCTTTTTTTCATTATTAAACATTACTTTTCATTTTGCTTGTTTCCTGTTTATTTGTACACAAAACCCTTGGGTTTTCAAAGATTTTTGTTTTTACCTTATTAGGTAAATACAAATTGTTTTGGATTTGCTTAGGCTTTAACAAGCTTGTTAGAATTGTTTTTCGTAAGTGTATTTAGGAACTTTATTTTATATAAAAATCAATATTTGGAGTTATGTCTGGAATAAACTTTAAAACCGATTAAATATTTTGGTCCTTCGAGAAACTATATTAGGACTAACATTGGAGCCAACGGGTTCATACTTTGTTTTTAAACAGATACCTATTAGGCTTACTAGTTTTAGTTCAAGCTGGGTATTTTTTAAATTGTAATCCAAATAAATACTTATGCCGTTTGATACGAAAAAAAAACGATTCAGTTTTTTAAAATAAAAATTACATTTGTTCAGTTTAATATCTCTGAATTTTACTGCCCTCGTTCCAGTGATCTAATTTATGAATTTCATCCCCAAAGTAAAAATCCAGAAAACGCGTCCACGGCTGTTATCACGACTTCGTTCGAAATTGCTGAAGCATAATTTTTTTAAGATATAAATATACCTAAACATTTTTAAAGACAGTAACCACTTACTATATTAATACGAATTTCTTTTGGGCAATTGAAGACTATATTTAGTTGCCTAGATATATAATATCATGTCTTTAAAAAAAAGTGTCCAAAATAATAATTTTTTATTTTGAATTTTGGAAATTATGTGTTAAAATTATTAAAATTTTATATTACAAATAATAGTAGGAATAACCTTTTCTTATGTATTTTTTTCTGTTTGCAAATTTCACAAAAGAATATATTTTATTACCTCTTATAACTCAGTTACTTAATCTATTTAACTAACTTTCTTACCCTTTTTATTTTATTACAAGAATTCTAATAATTGCGACCTAAACAGAGTCCTTCATCTGCAATATTCCCGCAATACTCAAAAAAGTTGTCCTTTCATTCTCCCTTTAATAACCATAATTATGGCCTCTCCTTTATTCTTTTTTAGAGTACCATTTATTTTTACGCTGTTTATTTAAGGACAGCACAAAGCCCCAGAGTTCATTACTAAGATATTTTTGGTTTCTTTACTTCATTATGTTAAATAGGTTAAATACTTGAAATGTCCTTTTTGAATTCCGTGCAAAATTGTGGGATTTTTCTTATTAAAGAAATTTTATAAAGTAAGAGGAAAACGGAAAATTCTTTTAATTTTGTAATTTAATGTACCCAAAAAGTACTCTTTTTTGTTACCTTTTATGCAATTTGTGTTTATTACAGACCAAATTTTATTAATCATTTTTGAAGAATTTTCATTGCCTACATTTGTTTATAGTAACGTTTTGGCTGATAACTATCTCCAACTTTTATCAAGTGAATACCCTTCTTTAGTTCCTACAGCTCTACTTTTATATGCTAATCGGTGTCCACGAAGAGATACCCGAAGTTTTTTCCTGAGCTTAGAGTGGGTTTCAAGAATATTTACACTGGATTTACTGAATATATTTCTGTTATTTCTTATAAAAAGTGCTTCTATTTTTTTTTTCAGTGACTTACTCCATGGATTGCTGACCCCTAATCATTATATATTATATTGTTTTGACCAAAAGTGTACTTTAACCAGCAGCTTTTGGTTACCAATGTGTAGTTCACCACATTTACGGGGAATCTGGTGAATGTAGTGTTTGTTTGTGTTGAAATATGTCGAGTTTGGTTTTAGTCAAGATGCTTCTCAGTGTAGGGCTTTCGCAGCCATGGTCAGATAAACTACTATTTTTTAAGTTGTTTGTACCTGAACCACACTGTTGATTTGTATGGGGCAAGCCCTAAGTAGTGCCCCATATAAACCAAAAGTGTGGTTCAGGTATGTCGATGATGCTTTCGTAATTTGGAACCATGAACCCGCAAAACTTCAGGAATTTCTTAGCCACATTAACAGCATATAAGTTAACATCCAATTTAAAATGGAGGCCAAGTAAAAAACCAAAATAGTCTTTCTGGATGTTTTACTCACACGAACGCCACCATACATGCCAAAAATTTGGAATCATCACAACTTTTACATTTACAGGCAAGGAGAATTTGCGAACCTGGTTAAATATTCGCGGAATTAAACCACTTAAAAAACGCGCCAATGAATATTCAGAGCACGAAATACGTAAAACAATGCAATGAAGACAGTTTATAAAACCGAAGGGAAAAGTCAATCCATTGCATAAGTCTTCCTACCTTATGTTCCAAAATAACAGACAGGATAGGTCGCCTACTAAACAAGGTAAACATAAAAATCATGTATAAACCGACAAGGAAAGTGAAGGAGTTTTTAAGATCAGCCAAGAGAACAACCAAAAAAACAGTATTTTATGCTTCTGTGTTTTATTAGATTTAAATGCGGTTTCTATCTTAAGGGTAGAAGTGAAAAAGGCCCTTTGCATAAATTTTATTTTGATCCAAAAACTCGTCAGATCTTTTCTTGCCTATTAGCAGCACCTTGTTCGACGAGGTATTGTAAATATATGTTGTTAAGGGCTCGTGAGGTGGATATTGTTTTTGCGCAAACTTTTTATATTTTAGTTTTTAATGCTTGGAACCCTGATAAAATTTAGAATAAAAAACTATTCAATAGTAGTGGTAAATAGGTATAAAGAGTTATTTTAAGTCAATAAAAAAATATGTGCTAGTAGTCTATTATTAGTTTTCTTTAAAAGTCCATTCGCGCCGCGAAAATTGGATCCAATTTGGGGCTCGGAGCATAATGTTTTTCTCAAAAACGGTACAAGTTATCGATAATTTTTAAAAACTATATGAAAACCAACACTTAAATCTAGGCTTCTGCTGTAATAGTTGTTTAAATTTGGATTTAGTTTTTAATTTTTCCTTAAGTAAAAGTTACCCTAAAATCGGTTATATTTAGATACTATTTTCTCTTAACTCGGCTCATATTTCAAAAATCCGTTACAGCGGAGGCATAGATTATTTCCTTACCTTTAAAATGGTGTATAATTTATGTTATTTAAGTAAAAAATAGTTACCAAAAAACGTTATCGTCTGTAGGCTTGCAATCGGAAACAACATCGCATCGATACACCGAATTTGGAAGGACCTAAATAAAATATAATATTTTTAATGCGGCTATACGAAAAATGTGGTTGTGGGAGTTTGTTAGTCTCCGCCCACCGTCTCCGCTCCCTTTCGCCCGACCCCTAAGGTGTAGTGTAAATGCACTCTTAAGTAAAACTGTTTGCAATACTTTTATTAACACCTTGTATATCCTTAAGGATTCATTTTAAAATCTAAATTTCATTACCGTCTTATTCGAAATTTAATTATTTGAATAAAAATCTCACAAGGATAATCTTTATGCCGTCTTTCCTAGTTGGATTTATAGAAAGGCAATTGAGAAATAATTTTCTAGATCTTAGTTGCGCCAAATGAAATTCGAAGATTAGCCATTCTCTAGTAAATTAACTTGATTTTCCGATTTGCCGAAAGTAATTTCAGAAAGAGGAATATATTTCGAAATTCGAAGTCTTTTCAGGAATCAATCGGCTTACAGTACAGAATAAAAAGGCAAAGCGTATGAATTGATCAAAAGGCTTCATTCACTGAACGGTTCAGGAACTCTTTAGAGTAAAATCCATCTTTCAGATTTTAATTTTGAAAAATGCCTGTAATACGCGCAGTGGGGTTGCCAATATATCATTTCACATTGTCCGGTTTACAATGAACTGCTTTTGCAGCTCTTGAGGGAGAATAAAAGTAAAATATTACTTTTCTAAATTAATAATGCTTGTATGCAAAACAACGTTGAGAACATTACGGGATTTTTAAATTACTGCCTCGATTTTTTATGGCTTTGCAAAATTATATGAATAACTTTCAAAAATCTAAAGGATACTATTTTTGGCGAACAATATGGTTGAATTGTGGTTTATGATTTATATACTATACATACCCATAATGTTATGCATATTATTGTGCCATCATAAGTATAAAAATAATTTTTAAAGCCCATGTACAAGATGTCCCAAATTCTATTCTCATCATTGGGATCTCAAAAACTTAAAGAGGTACGAGGTCGATTTGTAGATAAAGTTGCGCAGTTGGATGCTGATTAAAATGCCACTTTAGAAGTTTAAAAAATTTAAATACTTCTGAAGATTTTTGGAAAAAATCGAATATTCTTGATTTTATTTTTTTGTATAACTCTATTTGAATGGATATAACAAAATAGGTTTTACATTCTCAACTATTTTTTCTGTTCTACAAGATAGTGTTATTAGATTTACATACCGACGTTTTGTCTTCGAGCTGCCATCATCAAATACGGCCCTGGATTTTTTTATTTCTGTTTGTAAGATATTTTAGGATCCCGAAACCAATGATGTATCACACTTATTCTAAAAAATAATTTTAATGTTCCTAAGAAAAATATATTCTCTGTCTCTCTCTTACACATAGTTTCTTGTAGAAATTGCCATAGAATAAGTGCGATAAATCATTGGTTTTGGGTCCTCAGACATTAAACTATATTAATATATATTATATATAATATATATATATATATATATATATATATATATATATATATATATATATATATATATATATATATATATATATATATATATATATATATATATATATATATATAGTTTGCTAATGTGGATATATTTATATGTAGGTAGGTATATATATTTATTTGTCTGTCCACGTGATTCTGAAGTTATGGCTTGAGCTAAAATCATGAAATTTGACACAGTGGTAGTCTTTAGCAGTGGCTAGAAACTAACGAAGCCCGTTTTTTGAATTTCGCCCCCGGGACAAAAATAGGAGCAAAAAAGTGTTTTTTTACCGTTAGCCGTACGGAAGGCGTCTTACGGAGACAGAGGCTACTTAATATTGTCTCTCGCTTGGCGGAGACAGGCCTTTTATCTAGTACGTAATAAAAAATTAAGGGCCATATTAAAAGAAAGTTGATGATGGCAGCTCGAAGATAAAACGTCGGTTTGTAAATTTAATTACACTGTCTTGTAGAACAGAAAAAGTAGCAATAAAAAGTTAAATTTATTTTGTCATATTATATAACTTTTACAAATGTATTTTTTGTCTTCATTTAATCGACCTCGTATCTCTTCAAGTTTCGAGATCCCAATGATCAAAATCAAATTTGGGACACCCTGTAATACAGTGTTACCGATAAAGTGCGCCTCAATTTTTTCTTTATCGTGTTAGGCAAAACCTAGTTTTTGCTTTAGAAATAATTTCAATGTCAGTCACCTGGTTTTCTTAGTTTAATAATAATTAATTATTTTATTTAGTTTTTAAAAAATAGTATTACAATAATTTTCTTTAATTTTTTAACATCACAATACTTTTTTTTCTAAGTACAGTAGGTGTCTTAGGTGCAATAAGGTAAAGTGGGAAGTTCCGGGCCACTCCGGATGGACTGTTATGGGAGGCAACATTCCGAGTAGCTCTATTAGGAGCTGCAAGAGACGAAATTATATTTGCTTATTTCTTGGGACAAAAACCGTAAAAATTCCTTTAAAAGAGCGCTTGTCAGTTGCCAAGAAAAGAAAGTTTCTTTGAATAAGTGGAATATTTAATAGAATAAGAAATACCAAAGGTTATAGAAGACGCCATTTCTCAGACATTAGAACAATATTTTAAAGGATATCGGATTTGCGATACATACATAGTATGCAGATTAGAAATGAAAAAATACTTTCGGGCTTGAAAGAGAAATCCGGAATTTTTTTAAGCTGTTGTGAATTTCTATACAATGGGTTTATGCCAGTTAAGGTAATTTTTGAAAATACCCCTTACAAGGTTTAAAGATTTTTTTTCTGGACAACTTCGCTTTTTTACACGACAGCAAACATGATTATAATTTTAAGGCATTAAACTGAACGAGATTTTTGTCGCCTAAGATTGTCTGGTAGCGAGGAAAAAAGACAACGGTTAAGTGAGAAGTATTGTTATCGCGAAAAAATCGCATCTTGAGATGTTTGTCCATCTTTACATTCTGAGGTTTCCACATCAGAAAAAGCATGGTGTCCCAATTCCGTAGATCTGCCAGTCTATCATTTTTTTGGTGTTTTAGCTCATTAACTTTGCACAAAAATTTTAAAAGTAGTTTTAATTATGTATTTAAAAGTTTGTATCCTAACTGCATAGGGGCTGTACTGTTACGTTTTTGAGACAGATTATAATCCACCTCTAGCTGCCCCTAATAGAGCAACACGCAGTGCCACTTGTGTATGTGTTCTCTTACAGTTTATCCGGAAAAACCTAGAAATTCCCAGTTTTTTGTTTTTTTTAAGAGTCTAGACTGTGGTACCTCCCACCTATCGAGGTTTTTTATTACCTTTCAAACCTCCAAATCTGAAAATTTGGTTCCCTGTTAATACAGTGCTTTCCATTTCATTTAAGACACCCACGGTACCTGGGCTGTGAGCCATTCTGAACTTTTCCAAAGTAAAAAAAGGCTTGTTCTAACCTAAAAATTTAAATCGTATTTGAAATAATCAGTGTTAGTTTTTATATAAACACTTTTATAATTTGGTAAGTAAGTAAATTTTACCCTATAATCATATTTTCAATAGTTTTTTTTTTCAAATCTTACTGACGAACCCCGTATATCAAAGATAATACAACAGGACCTACACTTTGGGTGAAAACTCGGCTCAAGGCCAAGCGTACGTGTCCAAGTTGATCCTCTGGTATTTATCCGACAATTTTCCAAAGCTCTTAACGATCGAGTAATCCTGCTTCTTATCTGCCTCGTTGCGAAGGATTTTTCTTTGGCAGGAGATCGATCAGTTAACTGATTTCAATCCAGACAGACAGAGAAAACTTTAAGTGAATTTTGTTCGTTTATTCCTTAAGTAACATTTTATTTTATAAGGGTTTTTTAAGAAATAAATGTATTGGATAAACCACATAGGAAATTTTCTAGTTGCGTATAGTTGGTTTTTCTTAAGTTTTGTTGTTTGATAAGAATAACAAGATTTTATGGTGTAAAATGCATCTAATTATTTAGCATAATACCCTTAAACTTTAATACACTTATTTCAGGTATCTCCAGTTAAGGAATACTATCCCTGAAGTCAGAATCCAAAAGATAGACAAATAGCGCTTCTTCAGTTACTATTGCTTCTTCGTTTATTAAACATCGATTTCAGCGACCGTTTATTTATGAATATTAATAACGTTTACAGAATCATTCAATAATAGCTTTAATTAATGTATGATTTTCCATTTATCAACAAACCCAAATATGGGCAACTAAATATACATGAAACAATAGCCGAAAAAATTTCAAGGTGTTTCATCAAAAAAACAGCATTCTTTTAAAAATAAAATCTAGGAATATGCAAATAATTTATGAGTTTCTAATAATCAATGTAATGAACCAATGAACTTTTTAGAATTCTAAAGATCCCGAATTAACCTAAAACAGTAAGCAAAACCCATTGGTAAAATTATTGCGCGAATTTTTAATACTTTCAAGCCCATTTTAAACTTTAAAGGAATGTAATTTCAAATTTGTTAAAACAGATAATTTTTAATCGTAATTAATAACCTACATAACAATTTTCATACTTCTTAATCTAAAAATGACGAAGTCCCACACAAACTTTTACCTCCTTCCATTCTACCCTTTTAGGGGGAGGGAAGTTTCTCAACTTCCTTTCTTAGCTAAAGTCTTCTATTTTTCTGGGTAATCAGAAGTCTAATTACCAACTTTCATATTTACAACTTCAAAAAATAACAATTTTTCTGTACATATGACTTACATTCTCATGTTAACCTCAAAGGTTATTCAAAAATTATTAAATCAGATAGTTTTTAATTGTAATCAAAAGCATTGTTAACAATTTTTATACTTCTTAGTCCAGAAAGGATGAAGTTCAGTACAAACAGGGATAATGTAGGATTGTAATGGTAAACGAATTTTTTAAATTGGTTCAGTAGTTTCAAAGCCTATTCGGTGGAAACAAACAAACAATCAAATCTTTCCCCTTTAAAGTATTAGTATAGATTTTTAAGCAGCTTTTAAGTAAGCACTTAAATATTAGTTTAATTTTTCTGTTTTTATGTCTCCGATCATCAATCCTTCCTGCAGTTCTATCTTCATGTACAACATCGCTTCAAACCAAAAATCCTTACAACGCAAAATTTTATTACCCTAAGCATTTCAAAATATATTTAACATAATCCCCATAAAGTTTTATTCAGTTTAAGTAATTTTTTACGAGGCATATCAATTTACTTCAATAAATATCGACCGACTGTCGTATTTAATCGGTTCTTCTCTGTTGGGTCTGTTATTATTAATCAACTTAAAAAAGAAATTAAATGGGACCTACCATTACGAAATTCATATGCCGTTAAATCCATTGACAAAAGAGTTTGTATTTATCTTGTTATTAACGTGGTTCTTGGACCTTAAAAAAATAATTACAAGTGCCAAGGAGCTAAAACTTTAATTGTTTCAGTATAGGTAAGTTTTTATTTATAAATTATACGAGACAGGCATAAGACATGAGATAAGAATCAAACATTGTTAGGTGTGTCATAAAATCTCGAAATCTACAATAAGTATTTTTGTAATTTAATTTATTGAGTATTGCCTTGAATGGAGTTGACAAGCTGGAAAAAATTGTTAATATTGATTTTTATAAATTATTTTGCTTATTAATATAAGCTATGCAAGGTAAAATATTAAATCAGATAATCAATAAATTGAAAAAAAAACATGAAAATATTTTTTGAAAAAAGTACTAAATGTATATGATCTTATAAAAAAACTATTCATACCACAGTTTGTATTTTAAAATCAAACCTTTGTACGAAATATTTAATAACAATTCAATAATTATATTTGTGTTTCTTTGGTAAACATTAAATAAAATGTATCGTTAATTGTTTATTTACTAGTTTTATTAACGTGTATATGTTGCACCCATTTGGCGTAGTTGTCCATTTCGAGAACTGGATGTCCAGTTAGAGAAGTGGAACCAGGAAGTGTAATAATATTTTATTTCACTATCTGGACAATTTTTATGTCCAGTTCATAAAATGTAATGTCATTTTTCCACTTATAGAAGCGAGACTATCTTACACCATCTGGACACAAAAATCATCAAGTTCCTGTACTGTATATTTGGCATTTATCCACTAAGTGGAACAATCAGTCGTCGGTCTTTTAAATGACATGAACATTATATTAAACTACTAAAGCAAAAATGTTTAAGATCAAAGATATTTTTTATACGCTTCTTGATCAAAATTACACGGAAAAACTAACCACAACTAACCAAAAATGTTGGGTCATTACATTGTATTACAGGAAATGGATAAATGCCAAATATACAGTAAAGGAACTGGATGATTTTTGTGTCCAGATGATGTAGTACCGTCTTGTTTTACCAAGTAAAAGTGGTATATCCATTTCATGAACTGGATAAAAATATTTTCCAGATGGTGAAAAAAATATTATTACACTCTCTGTTTCCATTTCGGGAACTGGACATTCAGTTCATAAAATGGACAATTACGCCATGTAAGTACGACATATATAAACATTTATTAGTACCTAGCCCTAATTAATGCATAATTTTCTATTAAGTTACGATTTTAGCAGAGGCAACTAAAAATACACCAAACAAATATTCAATAACTTTGTCATTCGAATAACAATCATTACAACATCCGTCAAGCTGGTTGCATAAAACCAAAATACATCTCGAAAAAATTTATGATATCCACAATAAATTAAATAAACTATCAAATAATGAGGGATTTATGATCTCTTTCCTTAACGGCCTTGAGCCTTATTAATAACCGAATTTCAGGACTAGAAATCTAAATGTATAATTTTTTTTTTATCCATTTTAATTGCTGTATGTTATTTTTACCTGAAGTTGTGATTACATAACGACTATAAAAAATATTTAAAATTGATTTTATCATCACATTATCTATATCTAACCCTTATATTGTTTTTTCTTTTTCAGGTAAGTGTTTTTCATCACCTTTTATAAGAAAATATCGCTAAGAGGTAAGTTATTTTAAATAGAGAATAGATAATTTTTAGGCCATTTATTTGGCATGACGGTACATTTACAGGTTACCATCTAGCTTAAGTTGGATTTTAGCGTTAACACAGGATTCATAAATGATCATCTTTAGGGAGACCTCGAAGAATAAAAAGAAGCTGTGGGTATTGGGCGTACAAATTTCTATTCTGTAAGTACACACCTTTTATTTCATATTCACAAACCCAGTTGGTCAAATACTCTAAGTGGAATTTGTAAAAAAAAATCCATATATTAAAAAGTTTTTAATATCACTTTTAAGTCTATTTTTATTAATATCGACTAAGTTATTTATGATCAATACACCCTTAAATGTATTATTCACCCTGTTGGTTGGTTGGTTGATTTAAGCAGCGCATGCCGATATATGCACTCTAGGCTACTGGCCTATAATGTTTTCGTTTCCTGTTATAGAAGAGAAGATATTTTGCTCTGTATATGGCTTTTAAATTTCAGTGCATTGCGACAAAACACTCAATTTAAACATAAGATTTAACTTTGTTAGATGTTATGTGTATTTCACGTACTGTATTTGGTAGAGCCCTGAACGCTAAAAGCTAGCAGTTTTAACAAGCTGAAGCATTTGAGATATGAGTTTATCGTAGAATGCTGCGCATTCCATGGACCGACCATATTACCATTCAGGAGGTCTTCATGAATGAACAAGGACCAAACAATCCTCGAGACCATAAAAAAGCGAAAGACCTTGGCCATGTCTTGAGGCAGGGCAAATACAGATTTCAGCAACTCATATGGAGGGTCTGATTAAGGGAAAACGTTGTCCTGAAAATATACAGTGGTCTTGGCTAAAAAACATAAAGGATTGGACAGGCTTAGATTCAAACTCCTTGCTAAGAACAACCCAAGACATAGACGAATTTGAAAGAATTGTTGCCGATTTTTATTGAATGGAGAAGGCACTTAGCCTGCATATTGTGGGACCGTTCTGTCCATTTTCTGGAAGTGTTTCCTAAGATAACAGTAGTCCATCAGAACTTCTGCTACTTGTTTTAACTAAGAGAGCCCCAGAAGAAAGGACCTCAGCTGTTAATTTGTTACGAAGGTCTTCTAGCCTTGCCTTAGCAAGTCTTTGACGAGGTGACGCATGCCAACGATCCAGATGGCCAAAACATCGTGTTTTTAGTTGGGGGAAATTTTTAAATCCTCTGTAGATTTTTTGAGGCCAGGACTTTCATTTTTGGCCAAAAGAATCAAAACCATTGAAAAGAAATATCACAAATAAATTTGTTTTTGAAGTCCGGTTTACATAAAGTTTTTGCTTAAAAATGTTGCAATCCAATTTTGTTTGAAAAAAATTGGCAAACTAAAAAGTGTGCGGGATATTAAACTTAGACCTTTGATTTTTTTCACAAAAGATCTCTTTAGGTCGAAGTGAAGGAGGGCTACACTAGAGTCGAGCGACCCCGTTCATTACAATAGATCGTTTAGGCGCTCCAAAGTGATTTTAAATAACCGTGTATAAATGAATATTAAAAATGTATTGTAATTTATTTTTTGTGTCCTAAATTACAAGCATAATCTTGCAAACAACACAGTTTATGTATTCACCAAGATATGATTATTTTCCAGACACCCCCGATATATTAAAGCGTCGACAGTGCTAAATAGGGTGCTTGTAAGCCTTTGTCGCCGGGTGATATTGGTGTGACGTATAAAGAAAACAAAGTCACCGAGGGTTGATTTCGAAAATAATTGAAAATTACCCGCTGCTTGCGTTTCTCCGTGAGGTTTTTGACAGAAAATTCGTTATAGGTTTCAAACTTGTAGCGGTTTTTGTGTTATTAACAGCTATAAAGCTATTTCATTTACCTCTTTTATTATACACCAGAAGCTTTTTCGTTAATGACAGGTGTTTATTACTTTTTGTATAGAGAAAATGCATTTTATTATAACAAAAGTAATTGGGAATTTGAAAATAGGACGATTTTTTAGCTTCTTAAACTCAGAAGAGAAAATCAAAACCCTTAAATGAAAAACAAAGATGTTTTAACAATATTTGTTTAAAGAAATGAAAACAAATATATTTTCAACCCTGAGAGAATTTATTAAATAAAATATAAATAAAAATAACACAATCATTTCCTATAAACCAAGTGCAAAAATAGATATTTGGTATTTTGACCAAGCCTTACTTATTTTTGATTGCTGGAAACTCTTTGAAAAGATATATAGAAAAATTTGAGTTATGCTTTAAGAAAATCTAGAACATTCGTTAAATATACAAAATGTAACAAAAATCGGATTTTTTTTTTCTAATTTCATCACTTGTAACTTAGTAAGTATTGGTCGTAAAGAAAAAATGTAGTGAGGTTAAAGTTTTAGAATTAAATCCTTCAAGATAACATTGGCAAGAAATCGCTAAGTTATTTCGCTTATTGCAAAATAGCAAGTAATAAAAAAGGCAAAAAACGTGTTTTTCTCATGATTTTTTTGAATCCTCTAGATTTTTTTGAGGAGCTTCATTTTCGGCCAAAAAGAACGCCATGATGAAATATCACATTAATTTGATAGTTTATTTCCTTATGTTGCAATCCAATTTTGATTATAAAAAAATTGGCAAACTGAGTAGTGTACAGAATATTAAACTTTGACATTTGATGAAAATTAAGTCATCCTAATCTTTAGAAATTGTTATGAAACAAAATTTTGCTTCTAAAAAAATTTGCTAAAAATATAGTTCAAAAGTACTCGTAAAAATGCTTCTTTAAATGTGTCTAAATCATCAATAACTCGATTAGTTACCAATATAAATGCCATCAAAGTTGACTGGCGTTTACGTCGAATCTATAAACAATAAGAAATATCAACTTATTGCACGTGATTTATATAGAATTATTGCCTTATTTATATTCATATTTGAGTAAAAGAATGATTTTAGAACAAAAAAAAAATGTATTTTGTTATTTGTTTAAGAAAAAATGGTCGAAACAATTATTGCTTTCAGGAATTATTTATTACTTTAAATAACTGTTCAATTTTTTAAACGAAATTATTGTTAAAAACTATCGCCACATTTTAACGAAATTTGGCATGATGTTTTACCATAGCACAAAGTTATTGCAAGTCGAAAATAAAGGTTTTTAGAGAAATCTAAAGAGTTTAAAAAAATTATGCAAAAACACTTTTTTTATTTATTGCTATTTTGTAACAACTAACAACGGTTGTATATTGCGATTTGTATATTAAGAGTGCATTTACGCTACACCTTAGGGGTCGGGCGAAATGACGCGGAGACGGTGGGTGGAGACTAATAAACTCCCACTACCACAATTTTCGTATAGCCGCATAAAAATATTATATTATTATTTTATTTTGGTTCTTCCAAATTCGGTGTATCGATGCGATGTTGTTTCCGATTGCAAGCCTACAGGAGATAACATTTTTCGGTTACTATTTTTCACTTAAATGACATAAATTATACACCATTCTAAAGGTAAGGAAATAATCTATGCCTCTGCTGTAACGGATTTTAAAATATAAAATCGAGTTAAGAAAAATAGTGTCTAAACATAACCGATTTTAGGGTGACTTTCACTCAAGGAAATATTAAAAACTAAATCCAAATTTAAAAAACTATTACAGCAGAAGCCTAGATTTAAGTGTTGGCTTTCATATAGTTTTTGAAAATTATCGATAACTTATACCGTTTTTGAGAAAAAAATTATGCCCCGAACCCCAAATTGGATCCAATTTTCGGGGAGCGAATGGACTCTTAAGAAAAAATGGTTGAAACAATTATTACTCTTAGAAATTATTTAGAACCTTAAACAACTGTCCATTTTTTTAAACGAAATTTGGCATGATATTTTAGCATAGCATAGAGTTATAGCAAGTCGAAAATAAAGGTCCTTAGAAAAATTTAAAAGTTTAAAAAATTCATGCAAAAACACTTTTTTTTCGTTTATTGCTATTTTGCAATAATGGTTGCAATTTGCGATTTTTATATTAATGCAAATTTGAGCTCCACGAATGATATTTACAGTTATAAGCGATTGAAGTAAAAAAAAGTCCAAAATTATTTAACAAACGTGCCAGACCATTCTGAGAGAAAGCATATCTCAATTTTTATTAGGTAGCAGAAACATACATTAAAAAAAACAGAAACTTGTCCTTAAAGCAAGCTAGAAGTCGTTATAACAAGAAAACAGCGGCTTTTTTCAATCAGTTTCTAAAAAAAGTATTGTTGTTTCTGTTATTTTGGTTAACTTGTATGGAACTTTAATAGCCCTACTAAAAAAATACAATTTGTCGTAGTATTTATTTACCGAAAAAGAACAGAAAAGGATTCATTAAAAGAACTTTTTGTAAAAAAAAATTCAACAGTAAAATAATCTTTGTGCCACTTTGTTTCAACTAAATTATAAAAACTTGAATTGGAGCCAGAAGAACAAACAGGAATCCATTCTTTTACATTTTTTGGCAAAGCTGGATTGTTGCCATATTACATCCTTTTATCTTTTACTCTCTTTCAGCATTTTAGCTGCGATTGAATAACATTTATACGTCTGGTATGGTATTGTTTTCTCCACAAAAACTCTTAAATTTTCCGTTAAGCTGCTGCTGACAGTTACAAATAGAACTTAAAGATATTTATACGCGTTGTGAAAAATAGAATTGTTCGGAAAGCTCGGCGCGATAGTTTTATAATTGTCAACGCTTCGTGAAGCGGAAAAATGAGCCGCCAAGCGTGCATTTCCCGAAAAAGGCGGCAGAGAATAACCGAAGCGATTAGCGAAGAAGCGGCACTTGGGCGCAGACATTTCGAGAGACATAAATATATCAAACTTCACTACCAATGACAAATCGTATAGGGGCGAAATGGGTGAAAACGGGTCGTTTTTAACTGCTGTATGTGTGCCGCAACAACAGGGAGAGAGCAAACGTGGATATATTTTTCTTTTGCTGTGATTTGATACTTTTTTTAGCATTTAATTGTACCAAACAAACAACCCAATATAGTACAGAATAAATATAATATATTTAAACATTCCAAAAGGGTTCAAATATGACCGGAAATTTTACTTTCAGAATCTTAACGATGCTTATAGCCTCTCGTCTAAACATTCTTGCAGTGGGGTATCTAGAATGCAACCCAGTGTGTTTATTAACTAGTTGCAGATCGCTTTAAAAAAATTAAAACCCTTTTAAAATGAACAAAATTTTACCAAATACAACTAGAATTACACTGAAAATTTCAAACCAACATCTTTCGATCAATGAAATACAAGCATTTCTCAACGTTTTCATGGTAACATATATATTTTTTCGGAAATTTTCTCTTCCTGGGTTACCCTGAAGGGTATTATAGTGGAATTTTTTTGACATAAGAAAAAGTGACAGTGGACAATACACATCTTTATAAAACGTATTTTGTTTAACTTATTTGTATTATATTATTTAAAAAAAAACTCGGAAATAAAGAAAGTTAAACAATAAATATTTTATAATTTATTTACTTCCTAGAGACAAACGATTTCGCAACAATTTCTAAATGTACCTTGAATTCTTTTTCTAGTCCTTTTTCCTACTTATATAACATACGATCTGGTGTTTCTATGTAACTAAAATTGGTTAAAAAAAAGGTTTGAACCATCCTTAACGAATAGATTTTATAGGGCATAGATCTATGGTAGACTTATTGCTGAAATAAAACTCTCTACCGGTTTTAGTAAAGTAAACTCAGTATTCGAAAGTAATATAAGATATATAACATCCGAAACTGAAACGTCAATAATTATTGGTGTAAAATGATCTTACCAAATACCATTCGAAATCAAATTACGCCAGGAAATTCCTTCTCGCTCACGAATATTTTGAGAAAATTGTTCCTCGCCTTCGGCTCGGGTTAATTTTCAAAATATTCGTGAGCTCGAAAAAATTTCCGGAAATAATTTGACTTGTAATGGTATTACTAGTGAATATTTATGCTTAAAGTGGTAAAAATTCAAGTTGGTTAAGGAAATGCTTTTGGAGACATAATTTTTTAAATTTTACATATATATGTATATATATATAAAATTTTGTATAGTTTGTTAGATCATTTAATGACCTTGCAAAAGCTTTTCTACGATTTGTTTCTACAACACTTAAAAGAAGGTGAAAAATACGTTTAAAAAAAATAAACTGTATTTGAAAAAAAAAGCTATTGCTTGCGCTTTCTTAGCTAGATTTTGTATATATACTGAAAATATCCAAAAGTCTCGATCCAAGCCTAGTTTTCAACTTGTATACCGCTTTTTCCTTCCTTTTTAGATATTACAAAAAAACGACATCAACTAAAAATTATCTATCATTTAAAAGTTTAAAACAAATCATGTAAATTTTTTTAGGTGGTAAAAATAAGACTATCCTCGCAGCCTTTTACTAAATTTAAATAGATAAATCGCGATTTTTAGGTAAAAATTTCTATCTTGTTTTTTTTTAAAGGTTTTTTTTACTTCTTTATAAGTGTCGTCACAAAAAAAGCGTGGAAAAGATTTTGAAACACAATTAAGGGGTTGGATAAAAAAAATTGTGCATTGTGTTTCTTATTTATTTATTTTTTTTTTTTTTTGTAATTAAAGCAAAAACTTCAAGAAATCAAATTTTACGCCAGTAATGTAAATTTGATTGCATTGAGCTAAAATTATTTCAGAATTTTAGTCTTAATGGTTTTTCCGTAATAAAAAATATTGTATATTAATACTGTCCTATTTTACCAAAAAAAAAAAAAGTTTTAGACCTGATAAAGCAGTTTTACAACCGCGTCAACCCTCCCAGATAATAATTTTATAATTTAAGTATTAGTAAAGTAGTTATACACACAGTTAAGGTAATTGTCAGCTATTAGACTATGTGAAAAATGCTGCCTACAGATGTTTTTTCTTCCTCTACAAACCTTTTAGTTCCATTAGATAATCCACCTCTTTAATTAGGACACCCATGTACGTTAGTATTTGGGTGTGGTTTGTCCCAAGATAAAAAAATGATTTTTTTTATTGCTAATGGATATCACCAGCATATTTAACCGACTTTATTTGGGAAATATTTTGTAATTCAGTTACTTTAACAAACATAAAGTTAAATGTAGTATTATCAACATCAGTAAATATTACATTTTCTATATTATCATCCTTCTTCTTGCAACGAGGCGCTACTGATAGTTACTACTATACACTAAACAAAAAGGGAGAGCCATTGAACAATAGAAATTTTCTCGGCATAACAACCCTCGACAACAACTTTTTTATGAATTTGATTTCTTTAAGATGACATTTTGATATGACTCAAGTTTCATTGGGATCAGACTTGATACCGCCCCTTTAGCTACATCATCTAAAACGCCTTTAAAATCACTTTTATTTTGCATTTATGCTTGATTTAATTGCGACAAGATTGCAATACAATTTAAAAATAAATTGACATTTATATTTATTGCAGTGTAACAATATCATGACAACACAACAATTCTAATGACAATAAAAATATCCATTGGTAGATGTAACTGACAATTTATTTTATACATATTTTGGTCTTTTGGTGAAACGATTTTTTAAAAAGTATTTTATGCAATACGCGCATAAAGTTCTTGTCCTTTGTCATTTTTCGTGCAAAAAAGTTGTGCTTTTTACCTTTGTTGCATAAATAATCATTTTGAGCGATCGTTTACTGATAAGAATTATTAACGTACACAAAATCATTTAATATTCTCCCTCTAGCCACGATGCGCTACTGATAGTTTACTAGTATACACTAAACAAAAAGGGAGAGCCATTGAACAATAGAAATCATCTCGGCATAACGACCCTCGACAACAAAACTTGTTCATGGATTTGTTTTCTTTAAGATGACATTTTGATATGACTCAAGTTTTCCTTATCCACTACCACGGAAAACTTTTTCTATTGATTTTGCTTTTAATGTCGATGGGGGAGCCAAATGACGCGGATATATTTAAATAGATCTTGTGTTTGGCTTTTCAGGCACTTTATTCAATTTCCATCGGTATTGAATTTATTCGAAGCCGAAGTGAAAGCCTTTAAATAAATAGCGTGATGCTTCCGCCAGATTTCTTGCCGCCACGAGGTGGTTTAAAATGATTGTGTTGGAGCAGACGGTTAAAATAAACTACAATGTAATGAATTTATTTTTAAAATAATACATCCACTTTGTAAAATGAAGTAGCCTTGGTCACTAAGCCAAAATATTTTTTTATTTTAAAAGGTTTTTTTGTCTTTTTCTAAATTAAATTTTAATTTATAGTTAGAGTGTCTGAAAAATACGTACAAAATTTTATAACGTCAAAATGGGTCCATTTAAGCCAACTTAGCTATATCTGAAATTGCCCCATTTTTGCGATTGGGAGCCTAATTTTTTTTTTTTTTTTTGATAAAATTGTGCAAAATAATATTCTTTTTGGACTAGTGGAAAAAAAGATATTGTTGCATTAGTGCAAAAAAGACTTTTTCTCCCACCGTCAAAAAATGTTGTCATTTTTGTACTACTTTCAGGTGCAAAAGCTATCAATTCTCATACCGTACAAAAATGTGCTCGTTGCTTAGCAACACTTTAAATCCTAGGATTTAAAGTGCTACTTAATTATTGATAAAAAACGATTTTTGAATAACTAAGTGTATTCATTTTGACTTGGTTGGAGAAAAAATAGTATATATCATACGGACTTAAAGATGCACTTTTAACCGTTATAATGTAATATATTTACTATTGTTTTACTAGGAAATTTAAATAAATAGCCAACATTTAATGTACCCTTTTAGTTATTTATTACCAAATGCAAAACGAACTGTACAGTTTTTGTAATAAATTGTGACCAGTTAAATATCATCTTTTTCCTATATCATCAATGGTCATTTTATTTAATTTGTTTCTTCCACAAGCATCAACCATTCCAAAAATTGCGACAACCTTTATCATCAAATTTTTACTGTCCGAGGCTCCGATTAAAAGTTTGTGTCTTCTTTAGAAAAACTTTTAAGTTTTTGGGTCGATATCCCACTAAATTTCACTTTAAAAATTCCTTTAAATAAGTCTTAATATCTATGTTTTCTTGCAAAAACAGCATCAGTCTTACCATAGAAAATTCAGATCATAAAGTTGGTTTCACTTCTTTTTATTTGGATAAAAAAATATGCCAAAAACACAGTTTTGACATATATATTGATTGATTTTGCTTAAAATCATACCTTAAACCTTCTATAAGCCGCTCCGTATACTAGTGTCTACCTCATTGGGTTCAGACTTGATACTGCTCCTTTAACTCTCACATCATCTGGAACTTCTTCAGAATCACTTATATTTAGCATTAATGCTTGATTTAATTTAAACAAGATTAAAATACAGTTTGAAATAAAATTTGACATTTATATTTATTACAGTGTAACAACTCCATGACAAAACAACAATACCAATGACAAAAGAAATATTTGTAGGTAGAATAAGTAGTGTATTCTGCAAAATGGCGGTTATTTTGTACATTTGCTTAATTTTTTATTTCTGGCAAAACCTAGCTAACCAGACCCAATAAAAAACATATTTTCAATAGCGAATAAAAATATCTCAGCTATCATAATATTTATGTTATGGAAAATCACAAATCTTTACTAATGACGTCACTTTTAAACATTGTCATTTTTTATAGTCGATCACTATACTACTTAAATCGTCAGTGTGGGTTATTTGAGTATCTACCAAAAATAAAAATTAACTAGCATATTTTTAAAAAGTTTAGGAAAAACAATGTGTCTTACAAATCATGCTGGTAAAAGACAGCAATTTTAGGAGTTGGCTTAAACTAACCTATTTTTGGCATCAAGAGTCATATTAAAAGGCCCTCATTTTTTATATTTGATAATATGAAATCTTGGTTATTTCTTAAAGAGTAGGAATCTAATTTTTGTTTGTCGAAAGCTTTTTTGAATTTTGGTTTTCTTCATTTTTAAAAAAATTCTTAAAGTTGAAAAAATGAGGACAAAAATTACTCTTTTTTTACATGGCATGGTCGTTATTTTTTTTTCAGATCATCAAGGGGTGTCAAATCGTCAATCGTGTCAACCAGGGGGCAGCTTTTTTTGAGTCTTGGTTAGTTGTGCCTGTACTTTTTTTAATTTTGATTTACTTTTTACTTATTTTTTTTTTCTTTTTAAACATAAATAAACAACTAATAAAAAACTCAATGTTAAAAATCTTTACCGTTTTTATTTATAGCGTTTTAAATAAAACCTAAAATTTGGCCTTCTAGACTAGCATACCCCCTTAAAAAATTACAGGAGACTTAAAAAAATACAGGAGGTTTCGTATGACTGACAATCGTCAAGCCTCGCTAAATAGGGAACCCATATCGTAAACGTTATTTTGCCTTAATATTTTTTTACTATGTTGTCCTAAAAAGTTAATTTTCTTGTGTATTATTAAACTATGTGCTATAATTTTAAGATCTCTTAGCCAAGTTTCACTTTCTCCCGCAAAACATTCTATAAATTTCTGTTTTGTGACACTCCAGTTTGATAAGGGTCTTCTAGTTACTAATTAGGTTAAAATAACACCGTTGGAATTTGGTTCGTGTCATGTTAAATTAGTTAAATGAAAAGGAAACCACGTCTTAATATTATTGCTTTAAGTGCCCTTTTCTATAAATGAATTAATAGTAAAAAGATTTTTTTTAACCTAGCTTTTATTTGCATATACTAAAAAGAAGAAAATAAACTTAAATTAAATTAATTTATTGCATTGCAAATTTATACAATATAAAAGCTTATCCTTTTTTATTAAAAAAAATATATATAATTTTTTTCCTAGAATTACTTATTCCCAGTTTAGGTACAAACGTTTATATCATATAAATTTTGTTTTGTAATATATTAATGGATTTAATGGGTTTAATTCAATTAAAGTTTATTTTCTTCTTTTTTACACATGTAAAAAAAGCTTTTTAAATAAGTTTTTTCCTTTCTTTTTTTTTTTTTTTTGATCTGATTAGTTCTGGTCCTTTGATATCCATGTTATAGGAACCAATGAGCTGTTAGTTTAACTGGAGAAAACATCGATTTGGCATAAGCGTGGCATCATAAACGCATATTCTAAGGTTCTGCCTAGCGATGAATGAAACCTCTGTACTCAACCAATGAAATCCACCAAAATCCGGGAAAATGGTTACTACAGATACTATTTTTTCGTAAGGTGGCTGCCAAGTATCTTTCTGTTTCATAAACTTGATAGTATATTATGATTAAATGTTACTTAATTTATTCCTAAAATTACATTAAATTAAGATCTACTATTGTATTTTAAACTGTGAATAATATTTGTTATATTTATTACTATAAAGTATTACACACATAAGTAATGATGTCAAAATACGATTTTGTTTGTAGGCAGCTACTAATAAAGGCGCGACAACGTGACAACAGTGCATTTTTCGTAAAGGTGTACTTCGGCCAACGACTAATAGTCGTTGTACTTCGGCTACCTTCGGCTTCGCTCGATAGATGACACATTAAATATAGCGTTTTAGTATGATATTTCTTGTTGTTTTTTGGGTTATTTTTGTGACAATTGTTTAAATTTTAGTTTTGTGTAAGTACTTTTAATAAATTTAAATGGTAAAGCAGTGCCAAGTGTGTAAAGTGACGGATATGATTCCTGGATTATCATTTCAGGTACAAACTATGCTTGTACCATTCTATCGCCAATAATAAACACCAACATGTTGGGCGCAGCCCTCGATTGCGTTTATGAATAAAATGCTTTCTATCTATGCTGTCAGCTCATTGATAGGGAACGTATAAAAACATAGTTAGTGATGAGAAAGCAAGACCAAGACCAAGACCGGCTAGTCTTGGTCTTGGATCTTGTCTTGCAGGCCTGGTCTTGTCTTGGTCTTGCAAGCCAAAGGAAGGTCTTAGTCTTGGTCTTGGTCTTGCACCACCGATCTTTGTCTTGTCTTGGTCTTGCTGCAAGAGTCTTGCTGGTCTGCTATTTTTGGTAGTAATAATTTAAAGTAAGTAATCTTGAGTAAAACATATATTTTTAATACTTAAAAATAAATAAAGATGGGACTATATTTTTGAATTAAATTTGAAAATATACCAAATTTGTACATTTGATTATTTGATTTAAAAGCATATTTTAAATGTACGGGTTATTTATTTATATAGCGCTTCATTTTTAGTTGAATTAAGATACAACCTGTTTTTATACATTTAGTTGCATAGAAAATTTTAGTGATAGGAATTATTAATTTTTTTAAAGAAGCATATAAAATTAAAACAAATCTGTGTACTGTGTGAGCAGAAAAAAACTTTTAATTTCAACCAGATGTAAAATTTTCAAAAATGATTTTTATGTAAACATTGGTTTCTGATTCAAAAAAAGGTATTCAGGAAGCTTTTTAGTTCATATAAACTTTTTATCTTTAAATTAGTCAAACATTTGCAGTATAAAGTTGGCACACATACTATAAACAATCTGCATAATAGGCTCAATAGTGTGTCAAAGCTGGATATCTCGAAACCGTTTATGATGGTGAAAAACTGAACAAAAATTATAGAAAAAAGGGCGTTAAATGTGAAACTATTTTTATTTCAAAATTTTTCCGAAAAT